>DWME01005460.1:0-14852 GCA_018244795.1 Parelbella ahira ahira | reverse complement strand
ATACATCATCAGTCTATCTCAGTTCACTTCTGGGCCTAAGCTTCCCCCAATAAGTGCCATCGCGCCCTATCCTCCTGAATAATATAATAATGACATAATTATTAAATATCATACAATAGTATAATATTATAATAGCTATAGAATAATTATGATTTCAAATTTTCTGAACTGTTTCGTTTCGCAAATGAGCGATATGTATTACACATACATGTATGTATGTACATACACCACATAATATAACGATTCTTATCAGCCCAGCTACGGACATAGGCTTCCTTGATGGACTGGTTCCCCTGTTTGGGTCAGTACTGGCCAAATGTGCATTGGATTAACATCTCAGCTGGGCCCTGACGACGAGGGCAAACGTTGAGCTCGCTGTTTTATGTTATAAAATGTGCTAATGAATAATATAGCAGAGTACGTGCCAAGTTATTTTACGCGGCCGTGAAACCTCAGCTGTATGTCACGTAGTTTATATTTAAGTACGCGATGAGAAATCTTTGTACTGCTTTATAAGGATAATGCGCGCTTGTAGGACTGGCGGTTTGACATGGATAATGTTTATAGGAAGAAAAGTGTACAATATTAAAATAAATATATTATTTCTATTACAAAGATGTTTCATTAGTACTATCACCACCATCAGTCTTTTTAAGCCCACTGCTGGACATAGGCATCCCCTGAGGGGTTTTTGCCTATAATCTCCACGCTGGGCATAGGTTGCCGATCGCAGCGCTCAACTTCTCCCACCGCCTGCTCTATATTAGCATACAATATAAAAGTGGTGTGCTATTGGAGATATCTATGTCCGGCAGTGGACGGGAGTACTATACAATTAGATATAAATATTCTATTAACATTCATAGTAATCAGATAGTAATCAGATGTAATGAGTTATGGTCAATTTTGGATCACTACTGGACGTGTTATTGTTTGTATGGTTGCAATCTTGAAGACAATTAGAACTCATAATATTTTAATATGGCTGCTAACCACAGCTTCATAGTATTGTTGCTCTGGTGCTACGGCAGGCAGTCTTAGTGAAAGGGAATTTTATATTTCTTTAGCCGCAACGATGCCACTCGGGAAAAATAAAATTTATATATGTACAACTGTGAATAGCATCTCTGGACTGTAGATTCTTTTTAAGACATCCGTCCATCTATAGTTCGGTTGTCTTCTCACAAAAACTGCATTCTTGTCAACATTATACTATTCTTGTAATATAAGTTAAACAAAAAAAAAATCTATTTCATCCATATTTTCAGAATCCGTCCTCGATACTTATTTCATATATAAAGTATCACGTTGCAAGCACTGACGATTAATATTACCTGGATGAGAATCAAATCCACAACCTACACTTATCTAAGCAATTGATGTTACTAACCACTGAACCAACAGAACAAACATAATGCGTATTATATAAAATAACATATGCATGAATATGTAATATAATCTACTTAACATTACAAAACCAAAATTCTCATTACAGCTTTTCATAACGATGACTGAGAAGAACTTTTAAGTCTCGTTGTTTTCTTCTAAAAGCATGCATTTAACTGCGCATCAAACAATAAAGAGCACTTAACATTCCTCTTACCGTGATAAAGCCACCCGGGAACAATACAATGTAAGAAACAACTCACTTTTGCGTTTCTGGACTATCGTTCCTTTGGTATTCTTTGATATTAAGATGTTCTTTGCAAGAACAACCGTGAAACAGATACAGAAAAGAACAAAGACATGTTCTTTTCCAAAAAATGTTGATAATATGAACAAAATGAAATGTTCATTAGTACCAGCCAATATTCCATTAATGGTTGGTTCTTGTGACCTTCGATACATGTATCTTACAACATTCAATGAGGCATATATTTTAATTTAGTTTTAGATGGAACTTAGATAACTTTTAACTTAGGTAGGCATGAAGATGCATACCTGTACTACAAAACGTACAGTCCTAGTATGGGCACATGCTTGGGTCAATCCTCTATCTTCATCGTCAATTGGTTTCAATAAAATTTACACTTAAACCTGACTTAGATCGTAAAATATCAGTAAAACTGATTTTTCTCCGCCGACGTCGCGCCAATGAAATAAGTTCCACAAATTACAAGTATGACCGCAGTTTATGACATTTTATTCATCCGGGCAAAAGTTATAATCCCCAAATCCTAATCCGGATACCCCTTAAGCTTCATCGGCACTCCATAGGGAGTTCATATATCTAAAGATACGAAATAGGATGAGTTCGGATAAGATTCCCTTGTGTAGCTTGGATGCGTGATCAAAGTATTCCATTATGTTACAGTAAGGTTAAGTGTAAAGCTTAAGTCCTTAATAATAGAATTAAACAACTACTTTGTGTGGTTAACATATTCATATTTTTATAAGGGATGCTGTGTATGATGTGAATGAGTCAGTACAGTAGACATCATGGCATAGTAACTGTGTTCTGTAAAATCTCTTATACATATTTGTCTGTATTAAAACATTTAAAGACAATACAAAACAAACTGATAATATTGTAATGGAGTACATATAAATACATATCTAAATACATATAAATTATGAATAATGGTTTGGCTTTTCTAACAGATCAGTAATGTAACGAAGTTATTTCATTGCTGTGTCTTAAGCGAACAATTAATTTGTCTGTTTGCTTCAAAGTACACTTTATTATTCATAATTTAGTCTAACTTGTTAGAAATAATCACACCCAATATTTATAATATAAAACTTAAATAAACTTCACGATTGTATTGTTAAACAGCTGTGTCCACGAATGCCTTAAAAAGTCAAAAATAGCTTTTCTTTGCAAAGAGTCAGAAAAGTTATTATCTAGGAAAATCAACATTTACTCTTTGCAAAAATAACAGTCAGCGCGTGGTATGTTTAGGTAAATTGTTTTTAAGATACGTCATATTTCGTCCGATTTCAATCGGTGCATGTAGGAACTCCCTCATCAATGCACCTTTCCATGCTATCAGCTAAACCGATTCTACTGATGCTGTTTTATTTATTCTCGCAATAAAACCCCAGATACCGGTCCTATATTTTCGTTCGCGTCGCGATCACACTTTATATCTGAACAAAAATACGCCTCGTGTCAGATTCATGAGTTTTCGTCGAATAATAAATCTGGAATTCGACGTATGAATCACGATGCTATGTTAGTTTTGGAATGTTTTTTTTCCAGTTATCATCGGCCGTTCGTCAGTACGACCAACGATTGTGTCATCAAGATTGGATATTGCCATTGTAATTTTTATCGTTATTTCGCTTCGATTATAAAAATCATTCGTTCCGCATCACCTGACGAACTTTCTGACATCAATTTGGCAACCGAAGTGTGAGTCCGATAGTGCTGTCAATCTCTGATGTCGCTTTCGATTTTGCCAATTTTGAATTTGTCCGTTTATTTTTTTGGCCTATCTTTAAGATAATTTATTATTAATATATTTAAAGTAAATTTTACTTTATTGAACTGAAACATATTATATAATAATATATAAAAAATAGCATTTAAAAATAAACATAAATTATTTGGACATACATGCTTCATAGTTGGGTTAAAATACTATGAAATGCGCATTTGAAAGAATCTTGTTTCAATCACGTAATTGCGATATTGGAGTTACAATCTAACTTTCGGTGTTTGAAGTTCATGAAGTTTATCTGTAATTTTACTCCCGTCTAATCAATTCCGCAATTAAATAGCACTAATCTGAGAATTATCATTAAAATATATTTACGGTTTAATTTGTTTTATCCATAAAATAACTACATATCGAGTCTCACACCACAATACTTTTGATAGAACATATTCTTGCCCGAGACGTCTGGCGAACCTCGTCTCGAACTAACGAATGCCCTTTGCAGTCCCCATTAAATTCAACAAGCCACCCTAATCGTCTGCGACTCGCTCTATCCCCGAGCTATCACTTCAATTTCCTTGAAATTTCCCTAAAAAGGGAACGACCAACAGAATATATAATATAATCGATGTCTCCAATTTGAAATCCGGCGGCCACAGAAAGTAAATTGTGCAGGACAGTATAAAAGTTTAGGCGAGTCAACGTCCACTGCGTCTAGCTTTGAACTGTATGTAGAGATTTGTATTTGATATTTTAAATAGAGGGTCCAAATGTTAAAGTTTATTGTGACTTTATTTAACATAAAACATTAAAATAATCTTAGCACATAATCTATTTATTTTAGCGGTTTGTATCATACATGAGCCTTTGGATACAGAAATTTAATCACTATCAGATAAATAGAGCGAGCGACTTGACTAAATTTGACAAGAATTAATCTCAAATAAAATCTAAATCTATTCTTATTTCTATTAACTATCTGGAGATCAAATAAATGTAACAGAGACGCATTACGTTACAGACAGTTGTAGATATATTATAGAAAGGTAGAGACGATAGAAGCGTTGTTATTCGTAAGGACGGAACTGGAATAGCTTATGTGTTTACAATGACACACTAGTTGGTCCAACTCTGTTCCAATATTGACGTTATCAGTAAAAATATACGTAGTAATATCATTTCTTAACAAAAATATATCTAGTTGAAATATTTCTGTTAAAAATATTGTACGCCGGGTTAAGAAGATTAATTACAAAAAATTTTCGTCCATTAAAGAGATTTAATCTCTTATAAAAGCGAAACGAGAGATAAAAAAGCAAATTTTTCGCGATCGTTAAATTTATCCGAACCACATCGATAAAGCCACCTCTAAATAAAGACTTGAAGAGAAATTATTTCAGAAATCATTGCTTCGCCTCGTTCGCTTGACAAACGGTCGGTGGAGGCTCCTTTATGGCGATCATTTGTTCGCGGCGCCGGGGATTAAAAACTTGTGAAATCCGCTTTACATCCTCCTGGAACCTGTGAGTTAACATTAATTTATATTTGAAGGCACATAAAGTTAAAATGTCAATAATAACTTTCATGCTAAAGCAATTTTAAACCTTCATTGATATTAATGGGAATATGTCTTTGTATCTATTAGATTTTGACATTAAAACCACTGAATTGATTTTTTAGAACTTTCTTAAGTATATCCTTTCAGTGGTTTATTCGTATTTTTAATTATGATGGGAAAGACATATGTCCTTAGCCTTTAATTTGTAAATTTATTTACATTAATTTTCGTACACAATAACTCATCAATTAATAAATAGTTCATCAAACTAATTATAAATAACTTAACATATACCTACCTATAGAGATAATGTTATGTCATGTTTAGTGACTGTAAATACAAAATCTTACATTTTATTTAAGGCATTTTTGGGATAATAAATTAATTATTAATATATTTGAATCAATACTGTTACTTAAAAATATGTATTGTGTTTAAATTTTATATAAAATATTTAGTGTAAAATTCGTTACTTATTACAGTGACCTTAATGCAATAATAATAAAATATCATAACCGTTTATGAAAAATATATTACAAGAGACAACGAAAACTGTAGTCTCGTTTGCTTGGAATATTCACGGATACGCCTTCATAACGTTCGAAATTCAAAAGTTGAAAAGTCCACTTTATAAACGCCGTCTACCGCTGATTAATTGCGCGGGAAATTGTCATCAATTGTCGATTTCCGCTTTTAATTAGAGCTGTCCGTTGAATCATTGCGATTTCTTTGTTCGATGTCTTGATTCTATAAAATCGTATTCGTGATTTTTTAAAATCGAATTCCTGATTCTTTCAAATTTTATTTAACCGACTGTTGAATGCTCAATGTTAGAACTAAAGAATTTTAATTAAAACGTAACCTATCGTTTCGTATTAATGCCTAAAACGAAGCCTAAGTGTGATGAATAATTACATTAGATCTCAGTTCGGAAATGCTTTGATTCATTTTGTGACATTGCTTTCCTCAATTAGATGCAGGTTTAATTTCGTTGTATGTTAACTAATGGAATGTTCTTGACATATTTTTATATATTCAAAAAAAATTCTAAATTTCTAAACAAATCATTATAACCGTTTTATTTCGATAGTACCATCCAAACAGGCTCAGTGATATGGTAATAATATAATAATATGCACTAGTAAATTAATGATTGTCGGGTATCAGTTAGGTCACCAGGTTACCTGATGACAACAACATGATCAGATGGGATTTGATAGACAGCAATAGCCAAAACTGTTTGTGCGGCTCCCCCCAAACGATGGACCATCTCAAATCGTGCCCTGCGTGCCCTAATACCTGCACCCAGGAAGATCTAATGACTGCCAGTGATGAGGCAGTCAGCGTGGCAAATTTCTGGGCTAAAACCATTTAGGGACTTAAAATGTGTTTGTCATCGACACGCTAAGAAGAAGGTTACCTAAATTCGTGTCAGAACTTTAATAAATCGTATGCTTTATTAATCAGTTTTTATATTAAACGTTTGGTAACCAAATGTCTCAGAAACATACACACATACATAAATTTACAAATACCTATCTATACAGAGTACAGATAATTATACACCCAGCCGAAGAACAGGCTTTCATGCAAATATTTGTCCTGATTGAGAATTGTGCCGAATATCTGCGGCTATGCAATGATATACTAGCCACAAGATGAATAGACCAGTCGGCCATTTCAATAAAAATGTTACATGTCCATTTTAGTTAAAAACAAAACAAAACAAAAACGAACACCGGAAAATGAATCCCAATCAACAAAACAAAAGCATCCCCGAAATCTTAAGAAACATGAATATGTAATGTTCAATATTAATTACATTTTGTTTTGGCATTGCATATTTCAAATTTAAATTGATACATCCAGTTTCGGGAGTCTGAATATTAAAATATCGGACGATCTGAATATTCGCAATTAGCGGGAGAATATTTATTCCGGCACCTATTAAATCTTGCCGAAAAGTTGAATTATTAATATCAGACGTATACACTTGAGAGTATGTATACGTTGACAAACGTTTCATAGTTTTATATGATCCAGAAGGGAGAAGATTAATTCCTCTTAAAAAATTATGTATATGTGTAATGGCAGGTGAACATATTGTGATATTCGTACTAATGTTTCTTCATAATATAATGAATGATAATTTTAATAAAGGTTTATAAGTTGATCATCAGATATTTGAGATGAGATATTTGGCGTACGGCGCTCGCTGCATACGCCATAAATAACCTGGCGTGAGGATAAAATAAAATAAATTATAACTATCATAAAAAATCAACACGCACAGTTACCGGAAGTAAATATTGTACAAGTTGGAACACAGAACTAATGAGGCCTTTCGGAACATTAACAAAAAGTTAGCGGAGCGGCATGCAATCGTTGCAATCCGTTCCATATCGCATGATCAGACTCTAATAAATCTACCAATGGTTATGGTGTTTACAGACTGGAGTGTTTTGTGTGATTTACACTACACAGCACATAACATTTTAATGTAAATTGCCTTGAACACTATAATTTGTAAACACCACAATATGGGTGGATTTATAGAAGATTTACATTGTAAAGTTTCGTCTTCAATAGTAATTATTGCACAATTTTTGTTATTTTTTATTTACAATTATTATCATCATTTTGATAATAAAAGTATCTAATATTGTTGATTTACTTAAGTCATGTGTATGATTTGTCGAAACAAAACCCAAATCGAAATGCAGAAGGTATAAAAAAATATTTAAATTGTTCAAAGATTAAATGAATAAGATGTTTATTTATTAATTTAAAAAAACATTTATTTATTTATTGAAAAAATTACATTTAGACGGGGCGCAAGGGCCTCGGTACCAGCTTACTAACCCGTATTACTGGGTACCCTGGATTAAGTAAACGTCGATGTGTGTGTACGGCAGTAGATGAAATATGACACGAAATGTTAATCAGATAGTTTACGAGTATATAAAGTGCACGTAACATTACAAAACGCTCTAGTTCGCGTGCAACGTAATAAATCCGCGGAAGCCTTACAATTTCACATTTCGGGTCAGTATTTATCGTTTAAAAACGTTGAAATTACTGCCGATAGAACGCCTACGGAACTTGTGAAATAGCAAATAAATATATCAATCGGGCACGAGTAAATTATGCGAGCGCCACACGAAATGGGCTGTGGAGTCGCGTTTTTGCTGTGTGGTACACGGAATGTTTGTTTAATTGTTCTTGTTTATCATTGAATATTTAATAACATTGCAAAAATTATGCACGTGTATTAATCCTTTGGTCTCGGATTTAATGTTACCATGAAACAGGGGAAATAAAATAAAAAAGACGGCTGTTTCGACCGCATCTGTGGATAACTTCTTGCGAGTGGAATGGTGAAATGTATGACGCACACGCTGAGACATACGAGCGTCATGGTGAAACTTATAATGTTCGCGTATTCTGATACCCACGAGCACAACGGTAAAATTTGTGATGTCGCATACGTTGAGACGAGTGCAAAGGATTAAGATAGCAATGAATGTGCAATTGCTTTGGTTTGATAATTTTTCGCACTTGATTTGAATCGTAATTGAAGATTTCTACTAGGTTTCGATGCAATACGTTCACTGTCAAATCTGTGACTGTGATACAGTAGTGCATCAGTACAGGTACTGTTGTGTTGGTATTATCTAGAACGCATGTGTTAGGCAGTAAAAATATTTGAAGAACTTATCGTCAAGTGCTACAGACATATGTATATCCAATTAGTAATGACTTAGCGTGAAACAGTCTAAATGTCCGTTAGCCGGCCTTTAATTGAAAAAAGAAGTAGGAACCTACCGTAACTGGGCTTCATTAGGCGAGTCGCCGTCGTCTTTCTCAAAGTACCAAAAGATCAGGCCAAATGCCGTTCAAGTTTTGTTAGTTTTGTGTGCTATGCGGGGTTCTACGAACGCTACGAAATGTCTACGACGGTTACGACCCCAAGGTTGCTGATAATCGCTTTAAGTTTATATCTTGAGCAAAATAAAAAAAAAATAGAGCAATTCGAGCCGTTGAAATGGGCAACAGTCGGGCTGACACCGTGGAGATATTGAGAACGTTAATTGCAATCAGCTATCATGCGATGTGGCGAGCGATTCGAGTTGGAATGGCTGAAAAAAATGCAGTTAATACTGAAAATTGTGAAAAGTTTATTAGGCTGGCACGTTCTGCGCCGAAAATCGCTTTTGTTATGAAAGTCGTGCCGTGCCCCCTTTTAACCTGAATTTTTGAAGGTCTCTCTCGTGCGCTATGTGAGCGATGAAAGGGTTCGGATTGGCCTAGGGCTGCCACAAAAGGGTTGTGCCCTAATTGAAGACAATTTATCCAGTTCTAATGCGCTGTATTGAAACGTTAGAGCTGGCTACCAACTATCTTCAGTTATGATGAGAATTAGTACCAATAGATATCGACTTTATTCATAGCCTTCAATTTTTGTTCTTGTAATACTCTACAATTTTATGGGATTATAGACAGACATTTTAAAATAAAATGTTCTAAAAAAGGATATGTAACTTTAAAGAAAGTTTGCTTAAAATTAGAAAAAATTAAATTACCGCATATCTTGGCTACTTCGAACCCATAGAATTAGATAGCCTAATAGAAAAAAAATTGTCATCTTCATAGCTTTTCCATAAACTCAATTAAATATAAGATACATCATCGGTTAAGACATATCGTAGCTCATCAGGTCACGGTCACCTACTCCCATTTTTTTAAAATATTTTTTATCTATTTCATGGGTGAGCTGTCTTAGATCAGCCCTGAACGTCCCGATGAGATTCCGGACTTCATTAAGTTATATAAGACCCTACGAGAAACAATGAAGGCGGAATAGCGACCATACGAATGAACGTACGTTGGACAAATTAAAGTACGGAGTCAAGAAGTTTTAGGTGATAAAAGCGGTAAAGTACGTATGTATATAGAGATATGTATATAGAGATACACGCATACACACGCACACAAACACACACACACACACACATATATACATACATATACATAGAGATACATACGTACATAGAGATACATACGTACATAGGGATACATATTTAGAGATATGTAAGTATGTAGATAGGTAGGTACATATGTAGAGATAAGAGTGTAGATGTACATAATCTACCATGTTGGCGAAGCGCGGCTTGGAAGACTTCACGTCTTAGTGAACAATTTATTTTTAACATGCATTTAATTATATATTGATAATCAATCTTAAAACGTACATTTTTGTAAAGAGATGCGCACCAGGATTCGAACCTAAGATTGCGGAGTGACTGCTGACATTTGGTTTATTAGGTTTAGCTATTAATTGTTATTAGGTCTTAGATGTACAACGTTATTTATATTATCGCTACGTATAAGTACTTTTCAGTATACCTACGTAACACTGCCAATGAACATATTTGCTGATCAATTAGGCGTTAATCGTGTTAGTAAGAACAAACATCCTCACATAACTAGTCTGTAATTTGTTCGCGATCTCGGAAGCGATGGTCTATATATCATGTACAATTGGCGTGATGCTCGTCTATATACATACTCGTATATTTTCACATGTATATACTTAACATGATGACTGTATTACCATGAAGAGGATGCCAGAGGATCAAATAGGGGTTATGCATATTGCCATATGCACACACGTTATTAAAATAAGCGAAAAAAATTGTTAGTTATAGAATCTATCATTTGACCGCGATCTCGACTAATCGTAAGTGCAGAGCCTTCTAAGATATAGGAAGCCTACCTAGAAACAGCCTATTCTCAGCCCTCTTAATATAAATATTGTATACGTAAAATATTTTCAGGGTGGATATGACGTACAAAAGACTTGTTCTTAAAGTTGTAATTACAATTTATTAAGATTATCTATTCAAAATTACTTCTAATTTGCATTATACTTAAAATTAACAGACTTGAAATAATTAAATGTAACAATATACATCAGATTAGTAATTATAATTAGGAGATTCAAAAGCTCAACACAATTTTATAAGCCGTTGTCATATTTTAATAGCTGCAACATTAAAAGAACTTTCTTTATTTATCTTCTTTTTGATGCTGATTTGACAAAATGTTGATTCTTTTAGAAGCGATACCGTTCCGTTAATAAAAGATTATTGGATGAAATTATGGATTTTTTTATGAAAAGAAGTTTTGGGTGTATTAACCGTGTATACATGTATAAATAAAATGCAGTCAAGTTTCAAAATATACAACGCAAAATACGCATCGAGCCTCAACGAACCAGCAGCTATTAGCGTAGCATAGATCTCCCGCTAAATATCGCCTTACATAATAACTAGTGAACTAACCAATTATGGTAACAAGAGGCCTTTGAGGGGCATTATGGCTAAGTAATGGCGTATTAGCATGTTCAAACACTTATCGTGAATTATGGCGTCAGTGCTGAGCTACGTTTTAATTAGGCTTGCAAAAATGTGACACGTCGTAAACAATTTGATGATGGCAAATGACTCGTTAATGTTCAGTAGTGACAGAATGTAGAGTTATTCGGAGAGGCAATGTGAAGTTTAATCGCTCGTAATGTTCAATGGTGATAGATCGAAAACATTTGTCGGGATATAAGACGCGGTCAGATATTGTGTGGTTGACCATCGTTGATGTTGTTTGTGAATTTTGGCTTGCATTGTTGGGTATTAATCAGAAATAGTAATGTTAACCTGACGGATGCCTTTAGAAAATAACTACTTGGAAATCTAAATAATTAATTTACGATACTTTGTTTTCCTCAATTGGCAACTACAGAGAACGACAACAATGTATAGTTCTTTGTACAATCTCTGTAGATGACAGGCGTGATGTTACATTTTGTAACAGTGTATTTCAGTTTAAATACGGAAAGGAAAGTTTTGTTATCGCCATAAAGTCACTTCTGCTAAATTTTCTGCCACACGCATCGATTGCGAAATCCCGGCACATGACGACGACGACGCGACCACTGCCATCGGCGCGTCAAATCGATTCACAATCAACAAGAAACAAGAGAAAAACGCTCATAAATTATTTTCTTTCCCAAGTAAAAATATGTTCATAGTCATTAGTCCCGCAAAGTCGTTTGTAACAGTAATCGCAATTCGCCCGGTCGCGGCCGCGTGTTACGTCACAGCTAATTTATAATTAAACGCAAGAAGCGGTTCTTTGACGTCTCTATTAAAAATGCGAGAAGATTAATTAATTGTACAATTGTTCGCGTTGCTAAACTTGTACGTGTGAGTTGGGGGACGCATTTGTTATTTCATTTTTTATGTACTTTTATCTGAAAATTAGACGTATTTATGTATGCTTTGCGTTGTGTACACGTCATTAAAACAGTAGAATTAAAGGGCGCAGTTACTGGTTTGTATCTGACTATCGTTAGTTCAAAGATTCCATCGGACGTTGAGTTTAAAAAGTTTGATATGTTCTTGTTAGAAATTTGAAGGAGCAGTAAATTATTAATACATTAAATCAACTTCACGTAAAAGGCTCCACTTGAGTGAAACGCACGAAAAGTATAAAATGTGATACACGTTCCCTTCAAACTCAGGATGCATGAGATCGCCTATCGATCGCGAACTGCAATTTGTTACGGAGATTGTGAAACAGAGCGACGAAGTTCGTATATCTGATGGAACGGTTGGGAGTGTAATGGAATGTTTAAGGCAGCTGATGGAACGAGGCAAGGCGGAACGGGAATAGAAGAAACGAGGCCGGAAGATAGGGATGTGAACGATTGCTGATAAAGCCTTTTGTTGTTCCGTGATTTTACAGTTACAAAGCTACCCTCGAGATAAAATTTTAAAAGGGATTTTTGAAGGGGAAAGGAAGGAAATGGTTATATAGTTCCAATAGATTGTAATGTAATGAGTATAGAATGTAATGTGAAAAGTAGACAAGTTCTACGCGACTGTAGAATGGCTGTTATGCTTAATTGGGTCTGCATGATTGTAAATTTTGTTTATAATATGAATCTCTAAATGTATAACATAAAACGTTATTTAGTATAATAATCAAAATATTAGTGTCAGGTATAGACTTTCACGAGATGCATATGAAATTACATGGATTTACAATATACAAATAAAAAAAGACAAGTCCATAAAACATTACTTATTTGATTGCATCACAATTCATTATGAGGAATTAAGCAAATTGAAACGGTTAAATTTCCTAAAAAAAATTAAGATCATTTATAAATAAAACACTTAATAAGAAAATGCACATTCAATACACACTTTAACATACATATGTACATATCTTTACGCCAGGTCCTTTATGGGGTAGGCAGAAAACACGGAGCGCAAGATATAAGTCCACATTCATCTTTTAATATCACGCTGAACGAATTCTTAACATCGTATAATATAATATTAGGAATTTATAGTTTGCATTCGAAATTTGAATATTGGCTTTTAATTGCCTTATATTATCATCGTTAATATTTTTTTTTGCTTTGTATTTAATACTTTATCAGTCAATAATACCAACAATTAAAAAAGTAAATTGCTGATAATTATTACTATTAAAATTATTAGTATGAATATAGTTATTCAAATGGAAACATTATTTTAAACAAACGATCAAAGTACGGTACATAATGACATGACGTAAATGAAAGTGGTTAAGCTAATTGAAATTTGAAATTGGAATGTTTTGAATGACGTCGTCGGACAAAATAGATTTAGGCGCTTCAAAGACACCAATATACTATACCTACTCATTCCTTAAGCTATAACATATTTATCTGTAGTTTGGTTCAAATTGGCTTATAATATAGAAAATAATTTGAAATGAATGCCTCGTTGGTCAAGTGGTTGCAAGCACGACTGTCGATCGGGAGGTCCTGGGTTCAAATTCCCGGTCGGGTACTTTTGGATTTTTCTAATTTAGAATTTCTAGTCGTGACGTGAAGTCTGGATATATTGTGTCCTGTGTACAGCAATAGGTTTCTCACCTATCCCATGGGACGTAATCATGCCACCAGTTACGTTATGCGCTCAACCATGGAATAGAATGCTACAATTAATAATAGGTAATCGATATTATTGTCACGTTGAATTTGACAAGGGTCATCCCATTAACCCACATACAAATTTATTCGGCAGCGAGCCTTTTAACAACCCTTGGTGGGACATTAAAATGCATGGAACGCTAACAGTTTTCGGGAGTGCAATCAAATCACACTAATTGATTGGTGCCACCGCAAAAAGTGTTCTATCGCATACTGAAACAGCAGCTGGTTGAGTGATTTATTTATATAATAGGACTCGGGCCAGTAATATTTTGTTGACGGTACCTTTGATAGAATTGTTTTTGCGAGAGATGTTAAAAAAGATAAAAGGTTAAAAAGTGAAAGAGCTAAAGAAAGGTAAATAGGCCAAAAGGTGAAAGAGCTAAAGCAAATTAAATAGGCTAAAGGGTGAAAGATAAAGATGAAAGTGTAGAAAAGCTCAAAACAGATTAAATTGATATAGCAGGAATGGATGCGGTTGTCTGTTGTGAGTTGACCAATGTTGTAAATATATTAGCTTTGTTCATGTATTTGCAAAATGTATATTTGCATACACATATGAAAGTGATAGATTGTTTCAATTATTATTTATAGGCTGGAGATACTTCTGAAGCTACGGTAGATTGGGAGAAGAAATCCAATGGAAAATACCTGTCACTATTACGATAAGAAAGAGTTTTAAAAATTAACCTAGTTCATTACGGCTCCAGTATGGTAGTGAGAACACATGACAGCTTATCGTGTGTGGCAATATCAATAAGATTATTGACGAGTGAGATTTTTGGATTCATACTTAAGAATATGATATATATTTATAGTTTCTGAATCTACGGTTTCAATATTGATAATAATAAATGTAATATCACGCCAG
>DWME01005459.1:0-14852 GCA_018244795.1 Parelbella ahira ahira | reverse complement strand
GGAATGACAAATGGGTCGATTATTATTAGTATTATTATAGCATTGAATAAAACTTAACACCTTTAAACAATGCAGAATAGCAATGGATTTTATGCAAATGTATATTTTACGTATCGCTCATGATATGTAATATAAATTCACTTTAAATATTTTCCAATAACACGACAAAAAGGTCGTAACGAAAACCTGTTATGATGTTAACAAAGAGCACAGTATTAGATATTTTTTATGTCCACGCGTAGGACAAATCGTTGTGCTCGTCGCACAAACATTTGACCCGAGCGGCAATCGAACCTACGAGACTCAGTGGAGCAAAAATATTTGCTAACCACCATAAGAACGGACTAGTCCACGTAGGTTCCAGTGCGAAAATACCATGTAATAATTTGATTTATACAAACTAGACAAAAATTAGTCAAACCGTCACGTCAAATTTGTCAACAATGACTAATTCAAGTATGAACCGTGTTCCGCTATGTAATTACATGGCTCTGTGTGTTCATGACTCCCACAAAGGACGCGTGGCGTGGGACTACCAAATGCACAGCGTAATTTATGCTTGTAATTACATACGAGTATGTGGCTCGCATTTTAAATTTAAATATAATTAATATTTATTTTAAATATCTTGAGACACACGGTCATCTGAACCCAAAGCCGCAAGAGCTGGTGTTACGGTGACCAGAAGGTCGATAAAGGATATATGCATAGAAATATATACACATATAGGTATTTTTAATATTTATTCTGAGTGGGAATCGAACCCACGAGCCCGGCGTAACCATCGGGTTCACTAACCACTGCACTAACGGGCCAGTTATACATACATTGTGTATTAAAGTGACAAAAAAACTATTACCTAACACAATTTTAGCATTGCTAAAATTGTGATTTACGAGTATATTAGAACTTTAGACTGCCTCGTTGGTCGCGTGGTTGCAAGCGCGACTGCCGATCGCGAGGTCCTGGGTTCAAATTCTGGGTCGGGTACTATTGGATATTTTTAATTTAGAATTTCTAGTAGTGTCTCGGAATCTAGATCAGTGCCCGGTGTATGGCAATAGGCTCACCACCTATTCCATGGGACTTAAACGTAACTGGTGAAACGTGGGGGTGTGCTACACCCGTCTGCCTACCCCTTCGGGGATTACAGGCGTGATATTACGTTTTAACGTGAATGATTAGTTAACTGCTGGAGAATAGATCATAAACTATGGTATCGCTTAATCTCTTTTGATTTTTTTCCATCGCACATATCCAATTAAAAGTCACTTGTAGCCAAAACGCATGTCTCGTGTGGCGTAGTGGGTATTTGTCAGGATGTCTTAACTTCACAGCATTTTTTAACTCTTTTCTTGTAACACGTAACATCACGTCTGTAATCCCCGAAGGGGTAGGCAGAGAAGTGTAGTACACTCCCACGTTTCATCAGTTCAGTTTACGTCCCAACAATGGAATACGTGATGAACCCATTGCCATACACCGGGTATATAGTCAGACTCCGAGCCAATAGTAGAAATTTCTGCTCAAAATAATTGAGAAAAATCCATTAGTACCCGACTCGGCATTTGATCCCAAGACCTCCCGATCGGCAGTCACGCTTGAAAACACTCGACCAACGCGAACGGGGCAGTCGATATTATTTGTAATTATTATTATTATTATTAATGATACTTACAATATTATTGACATATTCAAAAGATTTAATTGAATTCTGTTTGTCAATTAACAACTTTTGCTAATAAAACTCAAATGAAATTCGTCGTAGCTCAGTTACTTCTTGAAACTCGTAGAGGTTTATGGAAGCGTGCATATGCATATTACTAGGACAATATTACAAAATCGTCGATTGCTCTTACACTGTCAAAGTTTCGAAAGTAAGACTAAAATTTAAATTATAGTTTAAATGTCTATATGTTATGTGAAATTGCTACCCATAACGTAATTACTTTTACATCCTGTTGGGTAATCTGCGTGTAAACTAAAACGATTGTGCAGTATTAAAATTAAAAGTTAATCGTTTCCAATTATTTCACACTTATAACCCTATTGACTCAATTTGGTTAATTGAAAATTAATTACCTGTTATAATCGACCCAATAACTTTTAGTATTGCGCATATTCTTTATTTGTTAGTAATTGGTAATAGGATACACGTACGGAGCACATTTTAATTAAAACGATTGCGGTTAATCAAAATAAATGCGGAGCTGCGGTCGTATCATAGAATCGGTTATGTCGGCAACACTAATACAGCGCGCTTAAATGTAACGCGCTCATAAACACGTAAAGTGAGCCGCACGGGATTGCGTGCTAAATGCATATTAGGTGTCATAACAACGACCGAGGCAGCCTTCACTCTGGATGCATTTTATGCGGTGCCATTTCGCGGCGAGATCGCGCCGATAGCGCACCACCATGCAACAAAGCCACACTAAACACCGTAAACTTGTGAATTATTAATCTTATTACCGAGTCCAGCCGTAGCCCAACATGGCTCGTTTCATGAAAAAATTAATAAATCGCCCTGAATTTTATTAAGAGCGGATTTCAGCTATTGCAATTAAGTAATGCCATCCATAAACGGCATTTATGAATATGGTCGGTTGTCACGCGTACGGATTCGTGTGGATAATGATTTACTAACGGCAATTTTAAATTTCGAATTGCTCTTATGTACCAACTTCAAATAAATAGGTACTGAGTATTGATTAAAATTATGGTATATGCGGAATGTATTGTGTCTTAAATCAATTGTACACACAATTCCACATAATAGATACCTATTTTTTAACTGCGCTCTTGTTTGTTAGTAGATATATAATAAGCTGGCGTTGTTTATAAATGTAATTTACTGACACGATTTACGTGTACTTAAAGCTTGTAAGAAGAGCAATCTTAAATCAACGCGGTGTGGAAATAATTTCCTTCAACCCTTTAAGCAAACAGAGCATGAAGAAGGAGAAGCGGTGCGATGAACAAATTCGCTAATTTTATCTGCAGAACTCCACTGAATAAAGATATATTAGCGGTGCAAACAAAGATAAAGGAATAAATTTTGGACGCGATAAATCAGTGAAGGATGGTTTTAATTATACGTCCGGCGGAACCTCTGTGTGGGGCGGAGGTATACGAAACCACTTTTTAAACGATTTCCAGAAATCTCTATCTACGCTTAAATAACCCATAATCTTCTATGTCGCCTTTAAAAAGCTATGTTCTAGCGTATTCTATGTACCGATACCAAATTATAATTAACTAGAAAAAAATATCAATTTTAAGCGGATTTATATCTATATTATAGGAATATAACAATTTTTTGTAGTATACATTGTAAGATTTTATTAAATACATAAAATTTATTCCTCAAAATTTATTAAATGAAGTTATCCGAAGACCGTTGTGCCGCTAGCTTTATGAAAGGGTTGGGAAACGACTCTTGGTGAAATGTAAATAAAGTTAATTATTGCTTCTTAAGTGATTGTAGATGTACCTATTTAATTATTTTATACGTTGCCATTGTTTTCTTTCCAACCAGTATATTTAATGGGCCACAATAAAACAAGCAAGCGTATCTATAGCAGCTTGTACATTATATTTATCTTGTATTTATTACTTAATAAAAGTAAACGTAACATTACGCCTGTAATCCCTGAAGAGATAGGCAGTGTGGTGTAGTACACTCCCACGTTTCACCAGTTACAATTAATATGTAATATAAATATGTATATTGATTAAAATTAGTAAGCTTCATAATAACTACAACTATTCGTACACCCGACACGAAATTGTCGTCACCTTACCAAAAGATAAGCTTTCATCAGGCAAGCGTGACGAGGGCCACTTAATTATTTAATTTTCCTCATGCGTTAAAAACGAAACGTGGGGACAAAAATTCGAAATATGTAAAGGCTAATTAGAAAACTTACTTCTTTTCATTTTATCTCAACCTGTGTGTAGTACAACGTAATTAGTATTCTCACAGCCCTAAGCTTAAAGCCAGCGGTTCTCAACTGGAGAATATACTGTACAAACTTGCATTTTAAATGCAAATAAATACCAGGTTATTCAGAAAAATATATACACTTCACATAAAAGTTAAAGGATCAGATCTTTTGGCACTGATGCAAGGCTTTTTAATGAATTATTACGTTTTAAAATACATTTTAAAAACAGTCTATTTAAATGATGATCCGATATTATTTCAAGTATTTTTTTTTACAAATTAAGTTAAATGAAATTCCATGCTATTAAAACTGAATTATCGTAAATCATTTGTCACTGAAGTAAAACTGTCATCAACAACTATGCAACTCGAAATTATTAGCTATGATGAGGAAGTGGTCAATCTGTGACTTGTTTATTTAAAGCAAATAAGAAATGATGAATTACTGGAAATGAAAACTACCGTTATACCAAAGGGCCAGTCTATGATTTATGTATTTAATGGAAATGAGGATAATGAAACTTGAGTCGCACCAACAAAGTAAATACTATTAATATTAAAGTAGAAAATATAACAAAAAAAATGCGAAGTGTCACCTCAATTATAGGTGCGAGCGTCATGGATATAGGTTATCACGTACGTAAGAACTTTGAATACCAGTGCAGTAAATGCCCCCGCGAGAGCCGTGCGTGCCGCGCCGCCCCAGCTCAGGCGTCTACAATCAGCGCCACTGTTTATCTGATGCCCACTGATTGCTCAACTGAGCCCGTCCTCGAACGACCCACTGTGCTGCATATACATACTATCAAATAATCCTTATACAAACTATTATATTGCATGAACATGTTCCAGACATGCCTAAAATGGTTGCTTAATATAACAATCAATTAACAATTAATTAATGTAAAAAAATCAAATATTTACCATACGATATACTAAGCAACAATAAACATGTTTTTCCCTCTAAAACTGGTTATCGTGAAACACATTCACCCTTTCATTATGGCTACTGTGCATCGAGCAACAATGAATAACTTATACGTTAACTACCCCTAGCAAACAAGAAACGTGTAAGCTAATTCAAAATAGCTAACAGAGTTAAGTAGTTCTTTTACACGTGCCAGCCACCCGAATCCCCTTTGATTCGTGGTCCAAGAGGCACGAGTGCTATTTTAATTATAAACATCATTTAGTTAATTAGAGTATTCGCCTCTCGGGGTTGCAACCAGCGAAAAATTGGCGCTCCACTTTGTGTACGTCACCGTTACGTTGCTACGGGCAAAGTGGTGAAAGGCTCGCTTTTTCTAAACTATATGTCGATGGGTTGGTGCTTTTCAAGCTCTCGCTCAGTCAATTAATCCACTAGGAATAATGACTGAGGACCGCGTAGGGCTTAGTTGTGTTTGAACGGAATGGTATTTTATGAGCATAGGAACAGAATTTGCAATCAATATTTTTTTGTTACTGAGGCCCGTGACATCCAAGCAGACGTAGATTATAGTAGTCGCTTTTAGAAAATGAAGTAGTTTTGAAAAAATATCGAAAAACAATGCAAACATAAATTTAAAAAAAACTTGAAACTTTTAAATAATATCTAAGAACCGGACATTGACATTTTAAATTATACTCGTATATCAACAACTCCAAAATAATATCTCGATATTTAATTCCGGTGAAGTCGTATCAATTTTTATTATGCACGATTTAGTTTTAAGCGCGATTATTTTTATGCCTATTACACACTCACTGCAGTCATTGTGCTATAGGCCTATTATCTTTATGGCAATACCCAATTAATATGCGCCAATTCATTTACGCCGATAGCTGAACGGGTTTGCAGTAGTGGTGTTTGTTTGGTAATTAACTGGTGCTAAATAGGCATTTTCAACGAATATTATCACCGTTCAGAATCGTCGGAGCGACGTAATGCCGACGACCTGCTCGTATTTATGGTCGCCTAGTGTTTTAAGCGCCATCTATTACTATGTTAGCATTTAACGTGTGTTACGTTCTGCATATTGGTAATTTTATAAATTACACCCGCAAGCATTTTATAGAAAATGATTGGTTCTTCAAAATGAAATAGTTTAAATTAAATTGAATCAAATATATAATATGTTTTTTACACTTATTGTATCATCAATGCTTTGTTTCTTTATGCTCTTCATTATCTAATGCCTCTCCAAAAGGACGCCACTGAGCGCGACCCTCAAATAATCGCATCCAACTAATCATCTAACTAATTATCGGTTAATTATTTGTAAGAACAGACATAGGTGTACATAAAAGTGATCGTATTACGAAAAAAGAGATAAGAATGAGAAAGGTGGGTCTCGACCGACCTCATATCGTGCGACATAAACTTCCCGCGAAGCTTATGTATGAGGGCATCACCGACCACTGAGCCAGCACTTGTACCGTGCAAAGCCCCTTTACTTCGCCATACATAAAGTTTAATATTTCGCTTAGTTACTATACCTAGTTACTTAGTTAATTTGACTATTATTAATGTATATAAGCAAAAAAGTGATTGACTGCGGAAAACAGCGGTAAACGTAGGTAGGTTTTTTAAGTCAATCAGTTCGGTCGGTTTTAAATATAAGTCAAATATATTTTTTTTTACCCACCTCTATAAGATATTTTACGATAAACATCGACTTTTTGATAAGTGACAAAAGGTCATAAGCGTTTCAGTGATTCAAAATCCGCTTCAATAGCTGTCTTTGGCGAACAGTTATCAAGTTATACTTCATAGCTTGTAGTGCGTCAACTCCTAATCGTTATACCCAGCAACCGGAACAAGAGCAACGTGGTATACAATCAATTTAAACGATGTGCGATGTGAGAGCGATGCAACCTTAGGAAATATCCAAACTGTAAATCCAGATATCGTATATCTGATCCGGCGCGACGTATGTAGGTGCTTAGGTAAAGCCAGGATCGCATTACAGCGTGATGTACTCCGCGGGGGGTATTTATGGGCTCGGGGCATCAGTGACTACTAAACTTACCTTTCCAATAGCATTTTCGTAAAGAGAAAAGTTTAGTTTTTATGCTAGTGCGTTCATATTCTCTGAATACCACACTCATTGGAGGCTGTAGACGGAGTATGAAAATATTTATTTAATTGGGCATAAAACAGTTATTGGTAAGTTCTTATTATTGTAAACAAATAACCAAACCAATTTGAACTTCGAAAAACACTAAACAATCTTTATGTTTTAGTTCGTCAAATTATTTTTTTTCCACACTAGCAAAATTTATATAAACAATTAGGTACTTAGAAAGACTATTTTAATTTTACACAATTTAGCACTATTTTTGGACTTTCGGAGATATAAGTAGTTTAAATTTAATACAATTCAAGTAACACACGAAATATCTGCCCTTAGTGGCAATAAATAAGAAAACCCACAGAATACTTCTTACAACATGGACACGTAAAGCTAAATAAATGTTTTCCGCATTAATTAGATTCTCGTTTTAATGAAGGTGTAAAAAAGCATTATCTTGGTCTATTTGCGTACTGCGGCGTCAGGCATAAATCACGCGCGAGACAATGCTAATGCCGGGGAATTAAAAAATACTTTGCAGGAGCCCACTCTGAAATAAAGGACTTAGCGCAATCTTTGTGGCGGTTAATGAATTACTTTTGCTAATTTTTCACTGCGGGACGTACTTAGGCATCGGCTGAAATCAAAAATTTACAATCCATATACTTACATTAATAAAAACATACTTACATTAAAAGTTAATAGTGACATAACTAGAACAAAAAAGGTATTCATATGGTGTGATTAAGGGGCGCGTAGAAATGAAGAACACTTATGTGAAGATATTTGAGAGAAGAATTAACTCTGTAGCGAGAAGAGACAGAATAATAAAAATACACCTTATTACCAATCAAAGACTTTATTTTGACGTTAGTTCTCTTGGACTGTTATTCTTTAAGCTTTTTTAAATATTTTATCCTTAATTGAAATAACTGAGACACGTTTAAAAAACACATACCATGAGTTATCTAATATCAATTGCGTCAATTGAAATGAGTAGGTATATAGCACAATTGTGGTTAAAATGTTAAGAACCGATAGTTACCCCAGGATGAGAACACCACTAATTACCGATATTCGAGATTGGTTGCATATAGAAGAAGCGTTACTGGCCACATATAATTGTACCTGGTCATCTACGTCTTTTCTAAAATAAAAAGTAGGTAGACATTATTAAATTTTCGCTAGACTCATTTTTTTATTTATCAATAGGCTCGTGTTCGACTGCAATGTTTCCTGATGGAAAACGGGATGTAGCCTAGGATGTAAGTACGCTTGCCTAGAACGTGCCAATGGTCATATTCATGCAGAATTTTTTTTCATATTTTTCTAATGTCTTAAGTCCACCTCTGTCTTTGGCAGACAACGTTATGATGTATGCGGGTCCGGAGCGGGCCCCGCCGACGTCTCAATTAATCACCTCTGATTAAATGTAAAATACGACCGCGATAGCTCTACGAGCCACTTTTTGCAAATCCAAGCGTGTTATTTGAAAAGGCGCGCGATAGCTATTATTGTTCGATGTTTTATTTAAGTGGAATATGAAATTATTCTGTAATATTTCAAATTTGTTCGCGTCTTATAAATGAGCGATACGAACGATATGAAAATAATAAAAATGTAACTATGACGGTACGAATTATAAAATCATAACTAATATCTGCTTACTTTGTATTACAATTCGTTGTATTAATTAATGACTTGAACTGTTTTAAACAACGCTAATCGTTATACAGCATACGTTATATCAGTGTGGAATGTTTGGAGCATACAGTGCTACCACTTGTGAGTATTTAACGTGTCACGTTGTTATATTTGAGCATGCTAAAGGACGCTAAAGTACACTTTAATCTTCTTTTTATGTACAAATAGGCTCGCGTTTTGCTTCAATCCCCCCTAATGGAAAGCGAGATGCAGCCTAGGAAGCACGCTTGCCTAGAAAGTGCCTATTCACTCTTCTTCTGAATAATTCGAGATTGTACGAGTCGGGAAAGATGGACGTTTTCGTTGCACGTTTTTATATGTTTTCATAGGAGATTTAAAGGAGAACAGTTTAAAAAATCCCACTGGTGTTGTAACTAAGTGTCGTAGCACTTTGCTTGTTCATTATGACATCTTTCTTAATCTTTAGCTGGATGTACGAATCGTACATTTGTAAAGACAATTTGTTAAGCATAATAAGTACTTACGTACCTACATATGATGCTTAACAAATTATAACCATTTGCCAATCGAATTTAAATGTCCATTTACTTATGTAACAGATTAGACATCGCATGAGACAATATGTAGACAAGTTGAAAAGGTATAGTATAAAGAATTTAAAACGTAAATAGTCTATATCTCGTATAGAGAAGGAGTGCAGAATGTCAATATTTTTTAAAAATAATGCCCATAAAATTAAATAGATAGAGAAAACGTTACCGTGCATTTGACGCAACCATTTATTACTTACGTTCCCATTGTCAATGTCAGACATGAGACGTCAATAATAAAATTGTTGTCAATAAGTAGCACAGAGTAAAGATTTATATAAGCGTAGTCTTTGACATTAGAACCTAGACAACGCTCGAACTGATATTTTTACGATTTACGATCGAATTTCGACCGCTACTGGGCCACTAGTTTTTACTAATAGGTGAAACAGCTCAAAAACAATCGCGTGACCAATACTCATGTCGGTACTAAATACGCAATTCTCTACTTCGACACATTCTTAATCTTGTGTTTTGTTTAATTTCCTTGTTGTTTCTTATTTTAATGTAATGCAAATGCAAATTGTATTCATAATGATCTTGAATAGCTGTAACAAGCGACACATGAGGTAGTGGCCGCTGCTCGATCAAGTCGACCGCGGATTAAATGTGGGTGTAAGATAAGTTGAGCTTGTAGTTCTCGGGAGTAACATCCCATGCGACGTTCCGCTGGAAACTGAGGCATCAGCGTGTGGGCGTGGCGCGGCGGTAGGCGGGGTGTCCGCCTATTAGCAGAAAACTCCCGCCTACAACGTGAATCCGCCTTGTCTAGAGGAAAAACGAGTGACAGGTGGGCGGGCTCTCCCTGAAGTATCGTCGTTATGGACACTTTATCAAGTAATTTGTTAACTTCGATACGAATTTAAAATTTATCCCCAACTCTAAATTGCTCGCTGAGCTTTCACAGTGTACGACCATCCAGCCATCGATTAATTGTCTCGATGGCTTTACATTAAAATTGCTTGTGAACTGTACAGTATATGCTGTTATATGTACATAAATAAAATATAGGCTACAAAGCAGAATTTCTAAATGTTGCAAAATGTTGCTACAATATTCAAAGTATCGGTTATCTGTCTTGTTGGGAATTACAAAAAGTTAAATATTCTGAAGTGCTTCAAAGGGTTATCAAAGCATAGCGTAGCAGAGCGTCGCGGGAATGTCTTTGATAAATTGTTGGCATAGACGCGCCACTTCGCATACCTCACGAGACATTCCAAGCAGGTATTTAACTGCTTATAAAATTTAATAATTTAGGATATCTTCGTACACTAATTAAATTGTTTGATCATCTTTCTACCTTTAGTCATTCCGTTATTCTAACATACAGGAATTTATATATTAATAATACTTAGTATTTAAAAAAAAGTCATATTTAAATTGTTTCACAATACGAGTATAAAGCGACAAGAATATCATTGAGAGATTATGTAAGCTGTTTCAACATACATAAACAAAAACTAAATTAAATAAAAGTCTTATTCACTTAAAGAAATATCTGTCGCATCGCTCAGACTATTTAATATAATACAACACAATAAGTATAGTCTATAACAGACATATTTTCACATTAAATTGACAATAACCCTTAAGTACACGCAAGGAGACAATAACTAAAATATTATGGTTAATGATCTACGGCCGATTTTAGATAACTTTCAATTTAACAATTATTTTAATACGTCCAAAATAATTGTCAAAGGTACAGGAAACAGTAGTATTGTATTTCAGAGATCCATATACTTCAGATGTTTTCGCTGAAACGCCATTGTTTTTGTTGTTTCTTGAACAATTTGTTAACCATAAGTACTTGCTACTTACCACACCGCATCCGCGTGTTGGGTATATCTGTAAGAAGATATTTAACTTTAAAAGATCTTCACAAACCCGCCTTTGATGTACACTGCTGCAAGTTCTGTGAACGAAACTCTATTTAAACATATCGGTATGTCAGCAACAAATAGCGATGTCAGCCACAAATATACTGCAATAGTATATTGATACATTGTTACAGTGAAAGTTCTATGAACCAATCATTATTTAAACACATTGGTATATCAGTAATAATGGCGGCGTTAGGCAAAATATGTTTTGATAATTACGTTTAATTACAAAAAAACACTTACATTGATTAACACAATGATTTATATAACACAATACTATAATGTTTATCAAAATCATCAACAAAATATTTCAGTTAATGGAAACCAACAACATAAGTTTTTGCTACCACTCATCGACATCTGTAGTCTATTTCGAATGTCTATAACAGAACTTATACCCGTACATTCAATTACTATTCGCTGGCAATAATCGTCCCATTAGGTAGCAATCTTAAAAAAGTAGCCGGTAGGAGTCGGGTGAGATGAGACGAAGACCTAGTGCCGTTGTGACAAAATATTGATAACAATGAAGACTAATATTACCAATATTATTAATTAGATTAGTACTAATTAATGATAGGCGTATAGGAATTTAAGCAGTTAGCATAAATATGTTAGTATCGGTACAGTTAGCATTTCTCCGCATCCATCCCATCTCCGTTGGGCCCGGCCACGTTGTTGCTTCTGAGGACTGAAAAGCTGATGTATTCACGTGCAACCACAACTATACCTTCTAATTACTGTATTGATAATAATTGCGTCATGGTAAGAATACGAACACGGCGGTTCCGCTGTATCGAACCATAACACATACATTATACCACTAAGAGCTTGATATCTTAGATATGAACTCATATATTTTTATTAGCAGGAAAAGCTTTATACATATAAACAATTTATTATCATTATGATAATCTGTATTGCTTCTCCAGTAAATGCTGATTAAGTAACTCTTACTTTTACTCATACTGGGGGCTTCTAAAGTGTGCACGGAACGCAAGAGGCCTATTCCGCAGTAGTCACTTGTAATCATATATAACCTAGGCCAGAAGCTACTTCTCAGTATATACTTATCAGTTTTCCGAATAATAATAATAGATGTCCCGATAGAATCATTTCGTTTGAAATGTTTCCATATCTATTATTATAAAATGATACATCGGCACAGAATCCACTATAGGCACCTTTGACATCACGCCTTTATTTTTCCGAGGGCAAGGCAGAGTAGTGCGGTACTCCCACTTTTTAGACAAGTTATGCGTCCTATGGAATGAAGGGGTAGCCGATTGCCATACATCAGGCACAAATCCAGACACCGAGATGCGACTGGGGCATATATTTTACTATAGGTATGTGTTCTATATCTATTATTATGTATGTACATACATGCATGTGACCATAACAAACGATGGTTAAACTGTATCAAATATAAATTCAATTAAGCAAGCTAAGCCCACCGGACGTTGAACACAATGGGTGTAATTAGGAGCGAGAAGCTGAGCGGCATCTGTTATCAGTGATTACGAGCCTAATTGTGCGTTAATCAGTCGTCAATTAGCGGCGGCTGTGTGACGTCACTGTGCAGTCACTTGATCTAATTTCTCTCATCGGCTACATACATAATGAACTAAGGATTTATCCGGTTGTACAGGACACTTTGTTTAAATAACCTAAGCGACGTACTCTTCCAATAGTATAATGACATACCTGTCAGTCACATACTGTTTAACACATGTGTTGCAAATTAACTTCGTTGTCGATCTTCACAGCAAAAACATATTTACGCGTTATTACTTTATGTACAAAGTTTATTGCAAGTCTGCGTCTGTGTTTAAGACACCCATGATGTATGTACATAGCACGTGTTAACGTGACGTTATACGTATGGGGAACGTTTTATATTTTTTAATTTTATAAGTCAGCTAATTTTGAAAGATTAACTAGAGTCAACGTTCAGTAACTCTAAAGTGGCTAACAGGCGAGCAGGTTCGGCAGATTACTTCGATACTGCGAACTACTCAATATACTCGTATCAACTCGCAAGATGCTAACGTTTTCTCTAAGGATGAGTGTGATGCCTAAGTTTTTGAGCGCCATGACAAAAAAAGAATTGCGATGAATGCGCAGACTTGCGTCTTCATCGGGTTGAATTTAATTACGTTCACGTAACATGACGCCTGTAATCTCCGAAGGGGTATCAGAGGAGAGGAGTACACTCCCACTTTTCACCAATTACTTTTACGCTCCACATGTAATAGGTAGTGAGTCTATAGCCGTACACCGGCCACAGATACAGACTCCGAGCCACTAATAAAAATCTAAATCAGAAAATCAAATAGTACCCAACCTGGGATTCGAACCCAGGAACTTACGGTTAGCAGTCGCGCTTGCAATCACTCAACGAACGAGACAGTCATAATTATTTACTACCTAAAAAACATTTGTTCCGTTTACAAAACCAGTTCAGTCATATCGACCACCTGGAACGCAAACATTATAGGAGTTTTAATGAGAATAATCCCTGGCGGATCGAACAGCGACAACGGTTGCAATTAATACAGTAAACCAAACAGCCGTAGACATTGACTAGCGGCATCTGCAAGCGGTGATTACGCGCCTAATTGTCCGTTATTCGCCCGTCAGCGACTGGCCGCGGCGCGGCGGCAACAAGCGGGGAATACTCCGCGTTCGTACAACCACGCACAAACGCACATGTGATATTTAATCCGATTCATTCAATCTAACAATTATTTCTAACCATATGTTTCATGAACACATGTTCTCTGTGGGACGTCTTCGAGCAATGTTAATTTTGGATATTTTTTTGTATTAAGTTCATTAGGTGTTGTAATTAAATGTTACATGATGTTACAGTGAAGAGTTCTGGAGCAAACCTACTCACCTTAAATTTTTTAACCAGTTTCTCGATGGTGTGTGAAATTTACCAACGAGCACTTGTCCAGCGTGATAAGCTACAGGATTAACCCATGTCAGTCTGAGGAGAGACCCGGGTATAACAGTGGAGAGATAACAGTGACGACTATGTTACCATTTTCATATTAATTTTGGGCTGGCTATTTCTTAACAACTTGGGTAGATATACGTGCGATTTAGGTCACAGAATAATTAAGATCAAAATTATAATATAAAAATAATAATAAAAAAATATATCTATGTAAGTATTTATGTATGTAGTTTATCAGTGGTCTAGTACCATAAAACAAGCTCTCTTAATGCTTACTTAGGGAACAAAGGGTATATGGAAATGACCCAAACTATTATTACGTAATATATAAAATATATATATCGAATACAATGTATATGCGATTAAATCCTGCTATATGACACGCTTGTGTGACAAAGCAATCGCAAGCACCAACATTACCAGGAAACGGAAATAGATGATCATAGAGCGCTAACGACGGCCGGCCAATGGTATAGAGTGACAAAAGCAACATGCAATAATTAATTAATACGAATAGGAGTAAATGTACATAATTATGCAATGAATCTATAACCTTGTTGGTCGAGTGGTTGCAAGCGCGACCGCTGATCAAGAGGTTCTGGGTTCAAATTCGGGGTGGGGTACTACTGGATTTTTCTAATTTAGGTACTCGGAGACTGGTATGGTAAAATAGTCACCACCTATTCTATGGGACGTGAAACGTAACTGGTGAAACATAGGAGTGTACTACGCTCCTCTGCCTATCCCTTC
>DWME01005458.1:0-14852 GCA_018244795.1 Parelbella ahira ahira | reverse complement strand
TTTTGTTTTAAGGATAATATTTTGGTTCTAATAATAATTTATAAAGCTGAGGAGGTTGTTTGCAAAAATAAATGATGGCCAAAATAACTATTCCACGCGGACGAAGTCGCGGGCACAGATAGTAGAATATAAAAATGACATAGATTTCCTTACCTATGCAATTTACCCGAATGCAAGTCATGCAGGAATTGCTTTAACCTTCCAGGCTTGTCCATTTCTTTATAGTCGGGGAACGAATACATATGTCTGAAGGAATCTATTGCTATGACTGGCAGGTCAGATTTCATCTTGCCTAGATGGTGTAATGGATGCTCAAATCTGACACCGTCTGCAGTCACAAAGTTTACTTTGTCTGAAAATCAAAAAGACCAGTTTTAATATGCAAAAATATCCATGTTTTGTATCCAATAGCCACTGGAGCAGACATGTTCCGGAGTGGAGACCGCGACTTGGCAAACGTAGCGTAATACGCTTCCCAGTTAGGTGGAGTGACGATATACGCAGTGGCTGGCAGTGGTTGGATGCGAAGAGCTGAAGATCGAGCTCAGTGGCGTGCCATTGGAGAAGTCTATGTCCAACTGGACGGGAGTAGGCTGGTAATGATGATCCATGTTTTGTAAATATATATAAATTCTTTTAACACTTTCCGCCGTGGCCTCGATACAACGGCGGAAGCTCATGATGAAGGTCCTTGTACAGGTCCGAAAAACATATGTGAGTTAAGACGATAATATATAATATGTACATATAATTGTGCATATAAATACTCACGAAAAATTTTATAGTAAAACTCTTATAAAAGATAGCTACTAAATCTTGTTAGGTTAAACAGTGGGATCGATATGTTAAAAATTGTAAGTATTGACAAGTGGCAACGAGTTTTGCTAAGAACATCAGAACTGCCATTCATCAGGAAGCATTGATCAAAAATGTATTTATATGAAATAGAGTAAAATATTACTTGAATTATAGCACTGTTATGCATATTTATTACATCAACACTTTGAAACACCTAAAAGATGGAACAAATTATTTATACTTTCTTAAACTTACTATAATACAATGACAAAACAAGAACTTTAAGAACAAATTATACTATACTTCAAATAAAAAGGTATTTTTGCCAACTTACGTTTTTCAGATATCAATTCAGTTGCAACTATTTCTTTGTATTTCTTGACACTTTCAGTATCATCTGGATGATGGAAGAGGATTAGGAATGGCAAACCCTCCTCTGTGAGTTCCTCGGCATTCTCAAAAGTAATTTCCCGAACAAGCGGTATACATTTCTCAGTCACCCATGTATGTAACTCATCAAAACTATTCATGTTACCATGGAAAGTTTCATCAGGTTCTGTGGATGTTTTTCTATCAGTTCGGAATACTATGATTGGTTGCCCTGAAATATTATTAAACAGATTTTAAGTATGTTATAAATATGTTAAGGAAAGGTCAAAATTATGGAATACACAAAAAAGAAAATAAATTGTAACTTATTATACATTTACATAAAATTTTGTAAATTATATATTTATAAATATATATTTCCACAAAGGGGCTGATAAAGGAGTGTAGTATTTCCACTTTTAACCAGTATGTCATAAAATGGGGGAAGGTCTCTTGATATACATTTGGCAAAGAACATGTTTGTCATATATTTAATTTTAAATTTGTAATTATTTATCAACAATATTATGTGGAGATGCATCCCCATAAAAATAATCCTGACAATGCCCATATTAATCCACAACAGGTCAAGTTATAGGTTATAATAATTAAGAATTCTGTTTGAATTGAAGACAGCCGACAAGGCACGCAAACTATGATTAAACACTCTGAACACACATTTGATAACAGGTTTATGCATACATATAAATGTAACTAACGAAAGGCATGCTGACTTTCCAAATTCCAAACAGGAGCACTTACTCCAAATTTTTTCTGTATGTTTGTGTGCCCAGATATATTTCTGGAAATCATTGTACTATTTTTGAGCTTAACTGGCAGGTATCAGAATTTTCAAGGTGTATATAGTGCAAAATCAAAGTGAAAAAAGGGATTGATGAGAGTAATGACCAATCACATAAATACTTGTTACTACTTGTAGATAGATAATAAAGTGGACACAGTCACAGTTAACCTCTAGCAGTTAATGTAATAAAATAACTCTGTTATCTTTATATAATTCAACTCACATAAAGATAAACAAGATACAAATTTGCACTTTTTGAATGTTATTTTAACTGTCCTCACTTTGACAATCCTCTTCCAACAAAGGCTGAACAAATATGCTACACATAATAAAAGGTGAATTCAATAACATGTACTTCACGCCAGTAACTATCAGAGTTTATTACGATTAGTTATAAGACACCAAAACTGGGGCTTTAGCCAAATGACAAAATTTAATTGTTTTACACTTACCTGGAGGGTGCATTTGTTGTGAAGCATCACCGAACCCAACATGGAAAAGACATTCTTCCTTGAGACTAGCTGCAACTTTTCTCAGAACATCATACTCTGGTTGATCTCTTCTATCCATGTATGCAATAATATGTCGTTTGTCCTCACTCAGGTTCTGAAGTTCCCGAATAGATCCAAACTGTACAATCGGATCAATTAACTGTTTCTTTATGAACTCAGCGAAGGCCTCAACTGATCTTTGACCTGAAAAGCATCAATATCCACATTTTAAATCCTTCAATTAATATTTAACATACAATTAATTGACACTACAGATGTTATTAACATATTATGATTAATAAATAACAATAAATTTATTTTTGTATCACATGCTAAATTAAAATAAGGAAAGGAGATATCACAGCTCATTTTGTAAATAATAGTATCTTATAAATATCAAGTGGAGTATGGTGGCTAGTTTTACAGATGTATGACACAAAACAATTGAACAAATAAACTTAATTTGTGCAATTTTATAGTTATGTAATATCTCGTAACATACAAGCTGTGTAATCATAGCCATAGCAAATATAAATTAGAGTTTTAAAAGATTTAACCATGATGGTTCTTAGAGTACACATAGTTTGATGAATTTTATAACTGAAGTATTATTTGGGTTTGAAATCTTGTAACAACTCCTTTGCTTATAAAAACGAATTGAAGTATGTAATTTAATAGGGAAGAATATTATTCAATTCTGCTTGCAATATTATACAAATATCAAGAGTCATACTGGACAGTGCCTATATATAATTAATATTATTCATGAAAAAAAAAGGTTATCATATTATATGTCATTCATTATTTATGTAATCATTATTTATTTAATAATTTATGCACATTACACATTTCAATTAAATACATAACATTTCAAATAATTTCATTACTTAATAGCATTTATTTTCTGAAAAAAAAAAAAAAAAAACAATTTTTGTAGTGTGACATACTCAAAAAAAAAGTAAAACGTCTCAATTACTTTTATAATATTAGACAACCTGTTAGGTTACAATAATGCTAATTGGATAAGACCTTTTTTCGCCATTTTTCTAACAACTATGCTCGAAGTGGCTATTTATAAGAAGTATGTAAATACACAGATATTACTAAGTCATAGTCCAAATGAACTTTAAACCATAATATCAATAATATAGAAAAATGAATTCTACAGATATATTTAAGTAAATCAGCTACAAATATATTGCTGCATCAGAGTACTATGAAATATTTTAACCTCTGGTTCGGTTTACTAAACTATTAAGCTTTAAACAGTCATGCAAGCACTTGATTAACAGCATAAGGAGTTGTATTCATTGTGCTTTCAAAGTATGACAGTAAATTCTAAAATAAATTCTAAAATTGGTAATAGTGATAGAAAAACGAACAGACCTCTGTATTCTTTATTAGCGGGTAATCCATTGCGGAACAGTTTCAGCGTGGGATATTTGGTTATGAAGAACCTGTTAGAGATACTAGATTCCTTGTCACAATCGACCTTGCCCATTACCACTTTGCCAGGATCGTAGCCGGCCTTTGACACTTCGTCCGCAGCGTCGTCGAAAATTGGCATTAACATGTTACTAAACTTACACCATTCCGCATAAAAGTTAATAAACACGACCTCGTTTGACGCTGAAACAATGTTATCAAATATAGTTATCACAACAGTTACCCGTTTTATAATCAAACAATAGAAGAAAATCTTACCCAACACCATATCCAAGTTCTTCTGTGTAATTTGCACCGCACCGCTATCGGTCGGATTGTAAAAACTATGACAAATCTGTAAAACAACAGTTTTACACAATCATACAATAATTAATCATTCAATTTAAAGCGTAAAATCTACACGGAATCCTATGTACGTGTACCAATTTCCGAGGTAGTGCATTTTCAACGTATTACGTACCAATAATAAAATTATAATTGATAATTTGTGACCGAACATGTTCGTTACGATGCACCTCATTTTGTTGCGATTAATGTTCTATAATTTTAGTAATTATCGGTCATCTAAAACACGTTAAAGTCACAGGCCGCTCAATTCTTTTTCACGCACACATAATTTCCAACTCTACAATCTACAGCCTATTCAGAGTCGTCGTTCCGTTCCGTACATAAATGACAGAACACTTTATTAGCCGTAACCCGTGTTCTTTGCAGATTGGGAGCCAGTGTTGCCAAGCTTCCTTTAAAATAATTTAAATTTCAGACTGTTGAGATCTCGACAAATTATACTTAAACTTCTAAACTAATGCGAACTTCTTATTACAACAGGTTCATTGACGCAACATTTATGTTATTTTCACATTTCCACAGCTTAGAATAGATTGATCTGACGTTAGTTTATAACATGGTTTTTGGCTTACTTTTTGTTTTATGTATTCGCACAACCTCTAAGAACGTTTAATAGAACGTATTACAGTTAATTAATTCGGTAAAGTTACCACGGCTCAATAAACTATTTTAGAATGGAATTTCTTCAGCAATCTTCAATTGTATTATCATCATCATCGTCAGCCTGTTGATGTCAAATAATTTACATAGGTCTCCCTTAATCGGCGCCACTCCATCCGGTCCTGGGTCTTCCGAATCCAGCAGCTTCCCGCTGTCATGAAGAGGGAGCATAGCAGAAGATGTGCAGCAGCGTCTTCTTGAGTAATCTGGACAACTACTGCGGTCATCAACCCGCAATGCCAAGCGTCGTGACTTTGTCAAACCAGCCCAATTCCATCAACCTCATAAAATAAAAAAATAACTTACAATTAAGCATTTTTTATGTTTTCAATTTCTTTCACATGTTTTATAACTCTAAAATTGAATATTATTAGTAGTATATTATTAAAAATTACTCACTAATTTAAAAAGTAACATCAATCTTGTAATCACCAAAGGAGCAGCCACAGAAATGTTGTATATTCCCACGCATCACCGTTACTTCCATAGAAAGTATTAATAAACTAGTAACTTATTATCTCTTGAGATCTATAAAAGTTCCAAAATGATAAACTTGCACATTATACGAATTCATAATAAAAACGAATTTCGTCTGAAAATAGACCATAATATTATTTTCATCTAGGTAGAACCTATACTATTATACCATTGGAGGAAGTTGTATTTAGAAATACAAAACCGAAATGCAATGAAAGTAACGGAGAAAAAAACACACGATTCATGAGTAGTCATAAATGTTACTAATAGAAATTAGAATAATGAGTTTGATTTCATAAAATATTTAATACCTACATTGTCGTATCTTGGTGAACTAGTATCGTTTCTTGGGAGACAATTTCTGGCAACATCGTAGTAGCCATTCAAAGTATTTAATATTTGCTTGCCACACCTACGTATATTAAATCTACGGTAGTGTAACGTAATAACGTTTTGTTGTTTATGACCACTAATTTTTGTTTTTCAAGAATTTTGTGTATACTCATCACTTTAGGAATATTATCGATAGTGATCTGTTAAAGATGATAACTATGTGGAGACAACGTATATTATGTATAACACCAATAATCTTACTTGTCTTGCTAATAAGAGGTATGAAACCATGCATTATATTTTCATCAAATGTTTTTGTGCAATTATTCTGACTATAATGAAATGTTGTTTTTGTAGCAGTTGCAGGACTTGAATGTTATGTTTGTGAAAATCAAGAAGATAACAATGAAAAATGTGTAAAAACCATTAAAACATGTGAATACAATCAAGACGTTTGTTTGACTGAAATTAAATGGGGTAGCACTCCATACTGGTCTCAAGGGGCAAAGAAACAATACTATATATCAAAGAGATGTTCAAATAAAACTGATTGTGCAACAACGAGGCTCCGGTACATGCCTTTGTGTACTCATATTTGGTACCAAGACTGGGTGTGTTCAGACTGTTGTATGGGAGATCGTTGCAATTACTATATCATAGTAAGTATTTAATAATATAACATATAACAAAAACGAGGTAAAGTATATTGCTCATCCAATAGTATGACATTACATTTATTTATTTATTTAAGCGGCAATGCCCGATGGTTAGACAGAGAGACACGATCGTGATAAGATCTTATTATTCACACATGCACAGCAAAAGAACAGATTATTATTCAAATAATGAATTCACACTAGCAGTACCTGTGTGTCCATCAGTAGAAAGAGACGGATAGGTAGCCTTATTTTCTTTCTCTTTTTTCTTTGGACACATTTTAGGCTGGCTCACCTTCTCTATGTATAATATCTCTATGAGTTTTTCTAAAATATTCATAAATTAATGCAATATACACTAATGACACTCAATCACTAATGAAAATTATTAAAACGTTTTGTTTTTTTTCTTATTGACTATACTTGTATACAACCCTAACAACATTCAAATCTCAATTTTAACTTTTATATATTATGTCATTGTTTAATTGGTTAAATGATATGTCAATCATGTGAAATGAGACAAATGTATAATTAATCATAAAATATTTCTTTTTGTTTTCAGAGTGGCAGCAACAGTGTTAAACCATTTTATGGTTTACTGATTGGTGCTATATCACTGTGGGCTTCAGGCTTTAAGTTATTTTGATATATCAATGAGTAAGAAACTATAAAATAAATTATTGCACAAACTTGCATAGTGGCAGTGTAATTGTTGATAAACACACTGTTACTTTATGACATTTTGCTGTATATTATTAGTCCATGAAATGTTTTACAGCTATGAAAATGTAAACCTATACACATTATGATATTTTACTGAGCATTTCCTGCATATAAAATCAGTAACTACATATTGGTTCATTAATTGGTGTTTAACCATATTAAGACACATAATAGTAAGCAATTAGCATTTATTGCTTACATATTATTCCTCACTAAAAGGGCTAGATGAAATGTATCATCAATTCTAACCAATGAATGATTTATGTATACCTATGCTTATATTTTTGACTATGTTTACAATTCATAAAAGTGTACTATGACAATGTGATAAATGAGCATGTATTGTTAGTCCTGTGCTTTGACTTACTGTTGTGGCAGATGAGGAAGATTTTTAAAGTTAATGATATTAACAGTACTTTACAGCCAACCTGCTCTTGTGTGGTGTGGCAGTGAATGACCCACCAACAGTGGAACAATGATGATTGATAATGAATGGTTTACATTCTTAGCACCGTCCTAGGATCTGTTATTCCTTGTTGTGGGTGCTAAAAACACACAGAGAAATACTTAATTTGACCTAGATGAAATGATTTAAATTTGTTATTCTGAAATATTTTTGGCCAGAACTAACACTATCACCTTTTGTGAAGAGTGGTAAATGAGCATGGTGATTTATACCAATTGGGTTTTATTTATATGCTGATTACATTGTAAAAATGGCAAAAAGACAGTGTTTGTTTTTAATTGTTCATATTATACTTATTATTTCCTTATATAGTATTTAAGTTCATTTACATTTTTTTTGAGTTGTGTATTGTGTTATACAAATTTAGGTATTATTAATATAAGTCACTAGCATAAGAAAATGAATCTCTTGATGTAAAAATTCCGTCCCATATAATGTTGCTTCAATTTAATTAAATAAGAACTACAGTAATCCACATTTTATTATTTTTAATACCTTATGTGCATATGAGAATGCTAAGACAATAGAGCCCTTCCATGATCTATCAAAAATACAGAATTGCTTTAATTTTTATTTCCAAATATGTCTCATTCTGTGTTGTCATTGGTTTTTATTGAAAGTATAATGTGATCCAACAAAATATATAAATTCGTCCTAAAACTCAATGTTATCCAACAGTAAGATTTTTTAATGGATATATTTTAATTTTGTACCATTCTCTAAGAATTTACTGACTCATTTACCTGAGTCAAATGCATTTGAGCGAATGTTTTTATTTTTTATAATACTAAGTATGAGATGTATACAAATTGAATAGAACGTAACATTAGAATATAATTTTTTGCTGCCTATAACCTCTTTTATTTCTAATAGCATTCTTTATTCAACCTTTTTCATCAATATGATTAAAATAGTTTTCCATTGCAACTGTTAACAAAATATAACATTTTTACGCACCCTAAAGTAAAATACAAAATGTAGTTTTTATGTAGGTATATCTATAACCAAAGTTATAGATATATCTATGAGTATAGGTATAAATATACCATAAACGATGCGCGTGCGGCGGCCTGTGTGCACGCATAGGTACACATATACACGATTTTATATTGCAATGTTAGAAAAAGTCGATGCATCGGGAAACATCGATGTTTTTATCCGATTCATGGGACAACATCGATACATAGTCTCGATGGAATGCATCTAAAAAAACTTCGATGAATTTTTTAAGTGGACACCCCTATTCACGACAACGAAAGGGTGTGAATCGAAAGCATATTATGGCATATCGAATTCATGACATCGAAGTATAAGCAAATCAAAAATTCATGTCATCGTTAACTTTGTTACTAATAGAAGTAAACGGAAATAGAAGTAAAATAAATATTCCTTAAAATTTATGCAATAAGGGCAAATAGCTGTTATCAGAAAATTATTTAAGATGAATTATGTATAAAATAAAGTCATGTTAAATCGACGTAAAACCAAAAACTTTGGAAATTATATTATTGTAAGAATAGCTTTATTGCTTTTTTTACATATCAAACAACAATCATTTAAAGCGTCTATGCTTGTCAATCTTAATCAATTTTATTATCATAATTTGTATATTTCGCACTCCGTGCTCACTGCTTACACCGTAAGGTACTTGGTGGGAAGGTATCTATGTTTATGTATCGTAATCTGATAAAAAAACTGTATTGGATAGTTTGACAGATGACGTAATGACACTTGACATGACATGAATTTTGCAAAATTTAAGTTGGCTTTGCATTCTGTAAATAAATAAAATAATAAATTACAAGTACATGGCTATGGAAGGTATTTTATGGAAATGGACAAATTATTGGAATGGTATGTTTATGAAAGCATGTAAACGTTAACGCATTTGTAATTATTTTCTTTTAAACGTACTTCATTGCTTCAGGTTGGCAAACCAGATGGTTTGTTTTGGATAATGGAATATTGTCTTATTATAAATCACAAGAGGAAGTAATCCAAGGATGTAAAGGTTCCGTTAAGGTCTCAGTATGCCAAATTAATGGTAAGCTACTATTTTTGCCGCTGTACTAGTACTTAACTGAATTATTTAATACGCGATTCATTTCATTTGATATAAAAATGACAGCTACTTTACCTGCTATACAATTTTTATAATTTTTTTGCAGTATTTAACACTGCTCTGACCAGTGTAATAAGCACATACTACAGTATTAGTTATTTCAATTATTTGGAATTGACCACATATGTAACTATATTTTATAGTCATATAAGTTATTAATTGTTACAGTAAATAATATAGATAACACTCGGCTTGACTTAGTTATACCAGGACAGCAGCACATGTATCTGAGGGCACCTTCTCCACAAGATAGACAGAAATGGTTAGTTGCTTTGGGTAGTGCCAAAGCATGTGTGGAATCAAAGATGGATCCAGTAGGTTTGTTCTCCAGAATTCTACTATAGATGTGTTAATTAATATGGAGTATTTTATGAATTCTCTACATTGTAAATATAACTGAAAGTGCTAGAACAGCTTTAGGATGTTATTAAAAGTCGAATATTGTCTTGGAATCAGTTATAGATGTATAAGATTGCTGCCCTTGAGAAGTATATTAAAACACAATTTTTGTAGTAGCTTGTAATACACCTTTCACTAAATGCTCCCTCTTAACTGGATAAACAGTAGTAATTTTTGATGTGATTGTGCTCAATTTCAAGAGATGGATTTATAAATTGTTAAAAAGAAACAAAAAATATATATATTTTTATTTTTAAACAGCTGCCAGATATGAGGACAGTAACTCTTTAAGCCATAAAAAGTCAGAACTAAGGCTGTATTGTGATCTGATGATGCAACAAGTCCATGCAGTGAAAAGTGCAGCTATAGCTGAAGGTGGCCCAGATGTTCAGGTAGTTGGAATCAAAATTGAGTGTTGTAATTTTTTTATAATATATGTCAAAAAATATAAAATTCTTCCTCATTACAGAAAATTGATGATGCCTCCAGTCTTCTGACAGCAACATGTGACACTTTTATTAGAACCTTGGAAGACATCATGAAACTTACCAATAACTCTGCAGCAAGTCCATCCCTGTTTGAGCCCCCAGTCCCTATGGTACCACTTGTAAAAAATAATGTGAACAGTAATAAACAACACATATCTAACAAAAATTCTAGGCAAACAATAAGTAGGTCTTTGTCTCAAGAAAACAGATGAAAATTGAATATTACTTTTAAATCATTTGTTATAAAATTATATTGTCACATGTACATTTTTATAACAATGGATGTTTATCTGATGTTTGTTGATACAAGATGCGGCTTCATTATTAAAACATTATATTAGTCTTAACTAAAACCTCGACATTTTTCATTAATGTAGAAGTACCATGAACAGTAGAATTATATATAAAATACCTTTGTCTTTTAATGTTATTTTAAAAATTTAAATAAATAAAAGATATCATTTACATTTCAGATGTTGAATAAGTAGATATTTAATCTTGTACATACACAATTGATTCTAGTTGATATTCTAGATAAAAGTTGTAAATACTTTTTATTTAGAATAACAAGCCACAATATGAAATTGACATTCAGTTTCTGTTTATAGTTTTTTGCATATTGACCATATTGTACACCTGTGATCTTCATTTCAGTGTATATAAGCAAATTTGTACAGTATATATGATCTTGTTGTACTGTGTAGGGGTAGGTGTATTGTATTTTATTTTCATAAATCCAGATTGGCCAGAAAGATTTTGTTAAAATATCTTCTTAACAATGTATATAATAATGAAATTTGATCTGTTAACACAATATCATTCCATAAAAGTATTTTATTTGAATAGCAATTATTAGATCTGTTTATTATAAATGTATTTTGTTATTAAATTAGGCACATATGTATTCACACTACATTTACAATAAGTAATTGAATCTATTAATTGGAGTTCTTCCTAGTTGTCATAAAAGATTTTCTGTGATATTTTAAACAATTTCTGCTGTTTCATTCCTGTTACTTTAACAAAATTTTGTATATATTTCCATCATTTTTGCGTTATTAGGAGATATGAAATTTTTTTTCAGAATGTAACCCTGCTTTGAGCTATATTGTACTTAATTATAACTGAATTTGTAACTACTGGTTATAATAGCTTTTTGCTTTTTTATTAATTTACTATCACATTCCAATTTGCTTTTGTTTATGTAACTAGAGGAAAGTAATAAAATGAAATATATTGTTATCGATTTTTTATTATTGTTAGAAATATACCACCACATATCAGTTTTTTAATTACAAATCACCAGAACGGTTTACCAAACCTCAAGACTGTTTTTTCTTGGGTGTCTAATTCCATTCCCACTTTTTTCCTCATATAAAAAATTGTGCAATCTCTATTAGTACATAATACTTCCTCATGTAAACTGCCCTGACATCTCTGACATTCAGTCCAGAGTCTGGAAAACTTTTCCTGGAGCTGTCTTAATTTAAATATTTCAGTAATGTACAATTGCCCTTCTTTGCTCATACAATGATCGCACAATGCTTTTTTAGCATTATTAGGCATTACTGTTTTACATCCTATACACTTCTCTTTTTTCATTGTAAAAGCAGCTAAAGCTCCTACTTTAGAAGTAACCATGGCTTTACTTCTTGTATGTTCTCCTTTTAGAAGCAATGATTCTGCTTTTTCTCCAAGAATAGGTTCAAATATTCTCAAAAGTGGTTTTGATAATTGATTTTCCAAATAATAATTAAAATCGATTGGTACACTATTTTCTAAGACATAGATAGGATCTTCAGCTTTCATATATGCAGGAGTGTTTTTAGCTGCACAGCATAAAACATAAGGCACTCTATCACCTAGTTTAGGTGCAGTCCCTGGGTCTCGGGTTTTCATTTTATTCGCTAACTCGACATGAGCCTGTTTAGCAGCATAATCATTCTTAGTGAGCTCTTTTGTTATTACTAACTGAGATATATCAATTCTATTGCAAAGTAAATCACTTATTATTTGCTTAGCATAGTTAACTGCTCCATCTGGATCTCTATCTATCAGTAGCTTTTGGAGACATGTGCTCATCATGTTTGAGACTAAAGGACAATTGTCTCGCCTAACAGTTTCAATTCCTTTGCAATCCATTTTATCATATTTATCTGATCTAGTGAAATAGAGGCCTGCATACCTTTTTTTATTGATAAGAAGATATGGGTAATACACTTTTTCAAATTCCAATTTAATTGGTTTAACAAATTTAGATGTAACAAATTCAGCAGCTTCCCTGCCTAACTCCATGCTCTCTTCAAGGGTTTTCACTCCAAACTTAACCATGACTGAATCAGTATCACCATATATGACCACTGCATCTTCTTTGTATCCATTGGATTTGGTATATTTTTTTTCAACCTCAGACTTAGTGAATTCAATCATTGTTCTTCCATAAGCTGTTACACTTCCCGATATTTCCAAACATGGTAATTTACCAACTTGAGCTCCAGTGAATCCATACACTGAATTGGCACTTATCTTTAACGCCAGTTGTCTTCCATCAAGTACTGACCTTTTAAATGGGTCTTTTTCGTCTTTTAGTTCAAGCTTTGCTCTCTTCCGGGCACTTAATAGTGATTCTAAAATTTCAGGCAATAAACCTTTCCTTATATTGGCTTTAACAAATGTATTTTTAGATGGTGTTATTGTAATATCATCAGCACTTAGATTGAATACTTTCTGTGAATTTGTTTGTACTAATGTTGTATAGCACAAGTTGTGTGCCATCATAATACTTGGATACAGTGAAGCAAAATCTAATGTTGATATGGGGTCGGCATAATATCCTTTTTTAGGTTCAATAACAGTTGCACCTTCAAATTGATCCTCAGAACCTTGTCCATGATAAGCTGGCATCAAATAACCTGCATCCTTAGCTTTTCTCAGAAGTTGGCTAACCACTTTGATTTGCTGACCTCTTGTCAGCAAACACAATAATGGAACACCAGTCACTCTAGCCATTTCCATATGATTAATAATGCACATTAACTTATTCAAGAGCTTAATTGGCAAGTATGCATCTTTCAAACAGTACATAGCCAGCCTCCTTCTAGTCTGCTCATTCTCATTTTGTAAATCTGTAATGATGCTGTGATGAACATCTTCCTTTTGTTCTTGAAGAAAATGATAACTGACAGCATTTAGTGTGTATGACCTTAGTTTATAATCTCGTACCAGTACAAGCAGAAGATCAAAAGGGACACGTCCTTCAAAGTTTATAACCTTATTTTCACGGCGTCCCATTTGCTTTGATTGTAATACTGAATCCTTTATAAACGATCTTATATTCTTAATTCTCCCCAAAAAATCGAAACTATCTGCTTTGAGGTGTTTAGCCCGATTAATCAAGTAAGGCCAGTCAAAATTACTGATATTGTAACCTGTTATTATATCTGGATCCACTTCTCGGAAGAAGTTTGACCAACTGGTTAGCATTTCAGCTTCAGTTGGAAAGCTGAGAACCTGGGAACCAACAATAGGTGCACAGGTATTTAAAGTAAACACATTTCTCAAATATGGCTCTGGTTCTCCTTGTCTGATGACCATTGATGCTATTTGAATAACAGGATCCTTATTGGGCTCTGGGAAAATTCCTTTTCTACCAGCACATTCAATATCGAAACTTAAAATTCTGATTGGGGCTACTTTAGACCATTCACCTTCAGGCTGGTGAGCTATAAAATTATTCCATGCTACATCGACTTCAATTTGACACCTCGATTCTACATTTGTTTTAGAATTCTTTGATCTTAAAAACCATTTTCCCGCTGGGAGCTCTATCCAGCTACAGCCAACAACTGCAGTGTCCACCATAAAACGAATATCAAAATCAATATTGGTCTCATAAAATATTGGATCTGTTAAGCTAAATAATGTTGGTTGCTTTTCTATAAGCCTCTTGGACGCTGCTATAAGTTTTGGTAATGCCACAGAGACTCTAGCAAAAGTTATTTGATTATCACCTCTATAGTACATAATTGACTTTGCCTTGACTAGGCTCACCTGTAAAACTGCCTCTCTAATATTGTCCTTATTTGAGCGGAGATCTTCTAGAAGAGCCTTATTAAGATTTGATTTCAGGTTATTACAGGATGACTCTGGAAAGTTTTCAGGTACAGTCACATAGAAGTAGGGTGTAAAACCATGAACATGACAACAAACCGAATTCTCATTTATTGTAACACCATACATTCTCATGATAGGTACAGGACCAAGCTGAG
>DWME01005457.1:0-14853 GCA_018244795.1 Parelbella ahira ahira | reverse complement strand
ATTACCCGCCGCGGCGTGCGAACGACCCCTGCTGCTGCTGTACATCGGTGGTTACGTGCCATCCGAATCCCGAAATTATTATTTTTGATTATCCAGTTGCTATGAACCGATATTAATATTCATCCTACAATCGCTAGGGCAAACTGGCAACTAACCGATTAATCGTCTTCAATAATTTCGCTGGCTTCGATTGCGTCTTCCAATCAACAATCACACACCATTAAACCGCACGTAAATTACCTGGCTAGGTATTTCATTCTAAGTAGATGATTCTTAACAAGATATTCTATGATCATAAACATATCGCGGGCCGTTTCTTCGCGGACCGGCTCGGCGGGTACCTTTCTCTATTTTAGCGATGCAAATCTCCCGTATTCACACATTAAGTGGCACGCAATACATTACAGTCCCCGCTGATGAGTGTGCCGGCCGACAACTGGTCCCTTTACCTTACATGGTCGCGCTGAATTCAACATATTAAATTATTATTTACTCGCGACAACGAAGTACTACGCCAACTTATTCGCGTTAGATTGAGTATTGCGAAATGTATGTGCGTCGCAGGTGCACTATTCAAGTTCTTATATTTATATTGTAGTATTCATTTCAGATATCAGGAAGTTCGTTTAACAGGAAAGATGACGTCATTAATATGTCGAAAAAACAAGTCGATATGATCTATAAAATTATTAAGAGACTGTAAAGCAAATACGTGGGGGTATCCAAGCATATTGTATTTTAAAATGTAGGAATTCAGTTTTCGTTCTTGTTTTTCTACATTACCAGTGAAATTTCTATTCTGATAAATCGATTATTGAAAAAACTCATATAGGTATCAATAACAAGTGTTTAAGTACAAAAAATATTTGACCTGTTTTATTTTTAAGTGTATTGCGTATAACCCATGTGAGATCCACTTCCTCACCGTCTAACAACGTCAGTTATTTTACCATGATGCAACTATTTTCGCTGTGTCCCGGCACTCGAGTTCGACAAGTTTTTTGTTAGATTAGCCGTCATCCTATGCACGATGGTAAGGTGAGAAGCGGAGCGGGAGCAGGGACGTTGAGAAGCACTATTAATTTTAAATGGTTGGTACACACTGTCCGGTAAAAGAATTATCATAAAATCTGTAGCAAACAAAAATCTAGGCCTAGAATGGGTACAACTAAATACATATTTATCGCTCAATCCTTAACATTCAGCGCATCACATCAACATGCACGCACCTTTATAAGACTTCTACGTGCAGTATTATTTAAGAGGACATAAGGTTCTTTTCTGAGAACACAACCTGAACGCTTTATACGGGGGTGTATTAAAATTCATTTTGCACTTGTAATCGAAAACACGCCGATCATGAATATTTATAGGGGTTGGAAAAAATTGGCAGATTTGATACTGATATATTATTGTACACTTGCCTCGACGTGCACCGAGTGCCGCAATTGGTGATACCTCTTTTTGTATTTCTTTTATATGGAAACTCTGGCATACCCCTGTGAAGGGTCACGGCGCGCGGGAAGGTAATGTACAGTTGTTGAATTCTTTCAAAAGATAGTTTTTCTATCTGAAATTAAACGCGGAGGTGTAATCGCCTTTAAGGAATAAATTGGAACGCCCAGGAACTCGCACTTTTTATTACGATATCTTTTTATTTGGGTAAAAATTGTTCTATTGGATTTTTATTTATTTATCTTCTTCCTTCTATACATAATATATGTGTGAGCCAGAACCTGAAACTAATTGTCGAAAAAATTGTATGTCAAAAATAATACTAATTGTATGAAAAATGGATTTCTAGAATACTGTAGAGACCCATCAGTGGGCAAACTAATCAAACCATACTACTCTGGTAACCGGTTTAAATTTACCTTAATCTCATTATTCCATTTAAAGAAATATTATGATTGTATATAATGTGAAATAGCACTCGCTGTAACAATCAAAAAAAGAGGAAGAAAAAAGAAAAGAACTGAGAATATTTATGCTTTGGCGTTTTTTGCCATGTTAAGGCGTGAAAAGTCTATCAACTAGTATATGATTAAATGGCGGACAATGCATTTAAACTCGCTAGCAGAGGAGACTCGAGCTCAACAATGGAACATTAAATATTTAATAAAAAAATGTTATTTATAACATAGGGTTTTTAAGATATTCAAGTTGGGGTAGATATGTAGATACAATACATCGGATCAATATTCAAAACGTCTGTTTATTTTGGCACACAAAAATTCTGTATAAGAAAATTAACTGTCAAATTCAAAACCCCGCGTACAGCTAGGTAACGCAAGCCCTATTAAAGTAACTGCCGATGTGAAACTCTCAACGAACGTCTGTACAGACGTTGGCAATGCAAATGAGCTGTGAAATGGCGGGCGAATGCATCAGAAATATCTCTGCTTGGTTGCTTTATGTCCATGTTGCTGCGGAAATATAGGGTTATGACTTATGAGATGCGTATAAAATACTAGAAGAGAAATAGGAACATGTAGGGGAAAGGAGAAATGTATACACATTCCATTTAAAAACGTTAGATTTTGTCCTAAGAGTTAGATAATTTTGGTGTTATTGTACATAATTGGGTGCAATTGACTGCAATAGGTACTTAATATATTGAGACCGTGCACGCGTTTGGTACTAAGAACTACAAAGAGTACAAAGAAAGAAAACTACAAAGAGTAGTTGTTACTGCTAGATATTTTGAAACATTACAAACATTTCCGTGATCTGTGCCCGCAACAATGTTAATAAGCGAAGATTTAACTCGATTGGCGGAGATATGTAAGTAATTTGCTTCGAAAGATGGTTTTACCGTTTCATTTGCAAGTTGAATTTCGAATGACGCGAAGCCATGGAAACGGAGGTAATTTACCTAATTTGAAACGCTTACACTTTTATCTTGTAAATCATTGACTGCACACGTACAGAACAGTTATCCCAGGTATTGATTTTTATTCTGCGAAAACTACATTAAAAACTGTTTAGGGGTTTCGTGGAATAGAGGAAAGCGAATTGAATAATGTTCGTGGTTTTTATAACCTGTTAAGGAGCGTTCAAATAGTATTCGTATACAACATATTCCTATCTATATAGTATATATGTATTTTAGTATTGAAGTTTTATTTATTACGTAAAGCAGCAATCCGTCATGTTCAGCTATAAAGGGAAGGGGAGGTGGGGGTAAACCGATATTTACTGGTTCCCAAGATGTTTTAAACTAATCCTAATCATATCCCTGACCCGATAAGATGTTAATTATACTTAAATATTACATAAGATCCGTAATAAGAATTTTCAGAGAGTTATTGCATAAATATATGAGTATGAGTTGTACTGATAGAGTTGAGCTTATGGGCTTTCAATTTACGCAAATTCTATTCAGCAGCTTAAACTCGCCAATGTTTTACGCAAACAGACAGAAATATGATTTATATAAAAAAATATTTAAACGTCAGTCTGTACTAACTTGATAACGTTCATGGTATATCATATTGAAGTATAATGTAATTACATATAATGTTTATTGTGGATAACAAAATGAAAATAGCTCGAGATTCTCCGTAACGGCTAAGCGAGTTAGGACGGACACGCGCTACTGATCCGCGTTTATTGGATTGCGATACACGTCAACTGTTACATCGGCTGTTCTCTTTGCAGTTCTGCACCGCTGTTCGACACGACACGTGTATGGGACACGTGTCTTGGTGTGTCACATCCGTGTTTACAAGAATCATAGAGCAGAAGCACTTCATGATTGTTACCTAACAAGATAAAAAGGTGATTTGAGGATATAAACACATGACTATGAATATTGATTGTGAGTGTATTGCATTTGAAAAAAAACGGTAACAAGAACAGATTTCATTTTTGACAGACAGATAAAGAAAGGGTGCGACAACAACGCCATCCGTGCAAAAAGGGAACTATTTTTGGATGCGTTCCATTACACTAACAAAAAACACTAAGAGTATGGCGTAACACGCTAGGCAATTGCGAGTGATTCATTGTAATCATCAAAATAATTCACTGGCTAATATTATTGATTTTTAAAATTTTTCCTGTTTTAATACTGGTTTGGGACCTGAGATAAAACATAACCAAAATATCATCTACACGGTTCATTAATATTATTAACAGACTATTACGTAACGTACTATTACTTAACATATAATTAGATACATATATAGCTATGTATATGCAACTTACGTGTTCGTCCAACGAGTACGTGAGCTCGCCGTCGTCGTACAACACGAACCATCTCCGCTGCCATCTCTGTAACAAGTAATAAAATAAATCATTTTTATGCATGTCTATGGTTAGATACTTTACATCTCATAACAGTACAGATATCACTTCGAGTGGACGGAAACAGGCTGATGTTGATTATTATGATAGACACTTGCATTTACAGTGCCGTATGATTATTCATATTAGAAATAAATAAATTTAAATGACTAATATGAAGTCCTTGGTCCGTATAATATATATAGTAATTTAGGATATCTCCAGACACCGCCATCTAATCTCAAAGTAAGCACCGAGAGAGCTAGTGTAATGTTCAAATACAGATAAAACCACGATGACCACATCCCATCCGGTGGGCTTTCCTTTTAGTATAAAAAAAATGTGCGCATTACAATATATAGATTCAATGTGTATTAAATGTACATAATCCTTATATATAATATGTTATTTTCATCCTTACTACATGTCATATATAACATATTCGTACTGCCACAATAATTTTTAATGTATGTAAGAGTGTAAACATTAAATCGTGTGGAGCTCATATAAATAGCAAAGCGTTAGTTTGCTGTGATACTACCGGCCATGACTCAGATAAACATGACATACTATAAATTCAATTCGATCTCGACGGGCTGCTGTTAGGGTGACCAAACTGTATGGATTTTACCGGACAAGTTCTCGTGTTAATATCACTTTGAACGCTTGGATATCCATGCTTTGGAATATAAATGCTGGTTACATTGCTTCTATGCTAATTATTGCGTATTGAAACTTCTAAAGTGATAATGTTGAATATTTTCTATTCGTGGTAGGTATGTTAATCGGCACGATTATAAAAATAACAAAACATTACTTCATTAGTTGAGGTAGCCACATGTATACAAAAGTGGCTACTACATCGTTTTGTAAAGTAATAAATTGTGTGCATGTCATTGACATGTGGTACAAACTGACGCAAAAAAGTCCCGAATTTTAATCCAGAAATCTAGCGGTCCGGAGCCGAGCGACACACAGTAGTGGGCGAGGATTTGAGAAGAACAACCGTCCCAATCTAATATCTGGAATTGATTTGCATACAAACGAGGCGAAACAATGAAATCGCTCTGACATTCATAATGCGTTCGCAATGTTCATTACTGTAATCAGCCGCCAGTTCCGCTGGCGACTAGGATATGATAATTTCTATGTAAAATTATAAAAACCAAGGCTCCTCAGCGCTCATTGTTCTCGTGTTGTAACTCTACGTGCCTCCGCCCCCGCGTGTCGTATTGTGTCAAGTCTATGTGTTACTGACACGCTCCTAACACCTCCATTGAATAAACAATTCCATTATTACTTTATTTGAACATTAAATTATTTCAAGTTAATATAATTCTTAATGTGTACAGCAAACGCAGCACCCATACACAAACTTCTGTTGGAGAGCAGCAAATTTTGGCAGAGACCTTAACATCAGCTCTTTTTGGGTCTGCTCCATCTTGCTTTTATCTTTGCGATGATCCATCTAACAGTGGAACTATAAAAGGATAGATAAAAGATGAAATAAAGAAATATAATATTTGTTAATATCACCGTCAATTACCTATGTTTTTTATAATTTCTCACTGGAATCAACGGGATAAATTGCTTAATATTTCTCTAAGCATACACACACACAAATATACATTACATGTATAATATGTATATTCGTATGTACGCTGGTGGAACTTGAGTTGAGTAAAAAACTGTTTTTTTCTCGATAACGGGCCCAATAAAACGACCGATGATGCCGTGGGAAACGCAAATAAATGTTTAATTGCCGACAATTAGGTAAACAAAGATGACCACTGGCGACTGGCGATCCGCCGACAGTTTCACAACCGAAACCGTTATTGTGAGGAAATACGTGTTTGATAATTTGTTCTATGCTATTTTAGTGTTGAATGTGTCGTGAGCATTTACCGCTGTTATTGAAACTTGCGAACTGGCGTGCGCGAAGGGAGAAGGGAAGGGATGTTTGTAGAAGAAGCACCGCAGGTCTTTAATGTTAGAGATATTTTGTACTCGATGCCCTCTGCCTACTCCGTAAGGGAGCTTGCGTTGAGATACGTATATATCATAAAATATCCTTGTATTGTTCCACAGTTGGACATAAGCCTCTTTTCAGAACGACATAGTTTAAGGTCTTAGTCTGCTACGCTAAGTACAGGTTGGTAGAGCTGAGTATTTGTAAAAATGGTTATATAGTATACAAACTTAGATAGACGTATGTTTTTTCGGGATAGTCAGCCTACTTTCGGTCCTCCCCGAGCGCCTGCATTATTTCCCGCAGATCACAGAGAGATCGCGGTAGACGAATAAATCAACGTACAGACTTTTAAAAGCGGTTTTCGTCCTACTTGGGACTTTCGGGGATAAAATTTAAATATTGCACGCCGCTTCGCTCGAGTGTAACATTAACCTTAAACTCTGACCCCAGCCCGTATCTGTTTGATTACATGAATGGCCCAATCCAAATTTGAATGAAATGGTTATGATGCAACGTTAAATTAACGTTGAATGTACATTATGTGGTTAAAAAAAAACCTCGCAAAGTCTTGACCGTTTCTTGACCTTTCGTTTAACTTTTGCCCCGCCAACGTCACAGCTAAATGCTTTTGTTATTGAGTTTATAACATTATTATTTACGTGTGCATTATTAATGTGTTAAAATACGTATTGCACTGATTGATGATAAGAAGGTATAGTTTATAAATAATAATAGAGAATAAGTATCTTGGGAGATCTCCGCACGCGCACCTCATCCTCGAGTAGGCTTGAGCCTGTCTTAATAACCAGACGCCTGATAAACTACACGTCTAGCAACATAATATTGAATACTTATATACATATTTTCGTATTATACTTTTCACTTTTACTTTAGTTTCCTCTAAATATACTTGCGGGAATAAATGTTTGCTTGAACTACAAGTCAACGTTTGCCGATTACTGACGATGCTTTCTGATTGGCAGACCATCCTGGATGCAATTTGCAAGTTTATATGCCATTTTATCTAAATATTAATAATTCTACATCGGTACTATTCCAATGCCTTAATTTGTCGTTACCAAACCAGTTAACATCCAAAACTGGGCATGGATTTTCCTGTAACTAAGAAATTTCTGGCGAACAGGTACTCCACTACGCTACTAGAGCTCCTAAACGTCCTAAACTCACACCACGAACAGATTTCATTCGTTCCAGGCATAATAAATAATTATTGCTTACATTATTATTAAGAGTCATGTTCGTACATACTTTAAAAGTGTCGACGTAACAAAGTTAACTGTAGTGTCATTAGATCTCACGGCCGCCTTCGTGTCTTTAACCAACTATATCGTATCTAGACTGGCGCCAAACACAGGCTAATTATCTCGATAGGTGAATGATACTGCTGACATTTGATAGTTCAAGGCATTCCCGAATAATTCGTTCAACAATGCTTTTCATTCAGAGCATAGACAATACTTCAAGGAGTTAAGAAAACTTTGATCACCGACTCATTTCGTTCACTGCATAGACAATATTACAAGGACTTGGGAATAGCTTGATCATAGACACTTTTCATATAGTGAATAGACAATACTCGAGGGAGTTATATTCAACATATAACTTTGACGTCAAAATTTTTCATATAAGAACATTAATAACGTTCAAACTTAAAACCATAATAAGCCACAGTCGAATTTCGACCATAATTACGAGTAGACTACTAGAATATATCAACCTGGCATGAAACCAGCACTAACCCTGCAGCACAAATTGTAACTTAAACAAAACTCTAATTACGTCGATGTGGGCCGATAGCGCTGACATTTCACAAAGGCAACGATTTGCGAAAAGTCAAACGGCTCAATTGTGACCACGCTTTTATGTTCAAGCGTGGACACATAACAGATTTCTATTCGAAAATACATGGATAATTAAGAGATAATCGTGTTAAACGGTTGCATGAATTAGTTTTTGTGTTAAGTCGTGAGCGAACTTGGTCGGAGATAAAGCTGAGCAGTGTAATGTAGACCGGACTCATCGGACTCGACACTTGTTAGTTCTCAAATTGAGGCAACCTGGACTACGGTGACCAGACAGCTGATAAATATAAAGTAAAATATATGTAGATATTTTACAACCAAATCCGATATTTTACAAGCAATCTTGCTTGTCACAGAAATATTTGCCCCAGTTGGGAAACCAGCCAACAACCCCAGCTAAGCTGGTTAGCGAACACTGCACTTCGAGGTAAAAGGGACTAAATAACTTTACTTGTTAATCAGCGTCTTGATAAACGCTTACAGGAACGTACGAATATATGTCTGTTATTGTGTGTTGTCTATTATTATTAGTGTTTTTGTAACATTCCATAGAATCGTTAGGCGCATCGCACGAAGTAGACCTGTAAGAATATTAGAAGATTGCTTCAGTGCTACACATTATATTTCAAAGTTAAGCTATTTTAGCAGACACAGACTTTAAAATTTTTTTTTATAAATTAAGGCGCAGCCATTCAATTAATTATCAATTAATCTACCAGTCTCGAAGGTCTGCCTTTTTATTTCTCGTCTTACTATTCTCCAAGGGTTGACTGGTGGTGAACGCCATTAGGCATTAAGTTCGCCCTTTGTTACAGCTGTTTATGGTGTGCAATAAACAGTAAATAAATAAATAAGTTCCACTACGCCACGCCACTGAAGACAATAATTAATCTTCTAAATTGTGTATAAGTAAAATACATTATAGAACAAAACACTACCAGCACTATTATAGAACGAATACCAACAAAACCACAACAAAATTTATTAAAAAAAATCAAACATATTTATAGTTGTATAAAACTAACAATGATATTGTACGTAAGTGTACATAGCATTGTACCCGAGTGTACAAAGTACATGTATGTACACAATTCGTCAATCAACAGCTACAGCAGTCCACTTAGCGAGCGGATGACATACTGGACGACAGTGGCGGCCATTATTATGCAAGTGCGAAGTCGTTCCGTTTCATCTGTGTATTACTCAATCACGTTTGAAACACTAACAGAAACGTCCAAACTGTATTAGTGTGTGTTCCGTTTAAGGGTCCTTACAAGTAGACCGGCTCGGAGAGCAGAGCACATTTGTATCGAAATTAAAATATAACTTTAGCACATTTAAATAAAGTCTATTTTTAATTTTCAATTGTTTCACGGCAAGAGTATGCTCGAGCGCCGTTACAATACAAATCCGTCACAAAACTAATACGAGTTTGCACGCCGCACCGACTCTTATTCGGGCACCATTATGTACCGTAAAGTTACATTTGAAAACAAAAAGCGTGGAAATCTATACAGTAAGAACTGTTCGCTACGCTTATGTAAGTTAAAGTTGTAACGGATTGCCAATTTCCAAAAAGTTACGCTCTATTTTAACATTATATTACTTTCATTTTATGACATAATATTCATAATAATATCATTTAAATTGTAATCAACAATACTCTCTTCACTGGACTAAATCAGTCATAGACTCAAACGGACAAAGAATGAACTTTTTTTGTTATAACAGTCATTCCACGCTCAATATTTATTCATTAGGTCTTTTTTATTTTGAAGGAATGATTCACACACTTACTGAATGTTGAACTCAACTAAAACAGATTTCCAACTGGCAGAATACCTGAGGACTAACACTTCATAAAAATGTCTATCACCAGATACAATATTTATACCATCTTTACTCTTTTTCCAAACGAAACTAAGTCGTAAAACCAATAAGAAGGTAAAGTTTCTGTGTTCTGATGGTAACATATGTATGTACCTACCCTTATCATGTCTTATCAAACAATTTGTATAGGTATGGACAAAAGAGCAAACTCAACAGGTTAATTGAGGTGACGTTAATTATTCGTCGTAGGTGAAAACTGCGGTGTCGACACACAGATAGCCATCTCGCTCTCTCACGTGAAAGTGTAGTATTCCGTCCTAATCACATCCGCTGATCCGACGGAAATGCGCGCGTATGAATGAATGACATTTCCGTGCGACGGTCGACGAGGTGCGATATTGTTTGGGTGACCAATTAATTCATTACATTAGGCACTTTCACACGTTGTGTAATGAACGCTTGTTTATGTTGTATACATACATACATATGTGGTTATATCAGTGATGTGTTATCTCAGGGTACAGTTATACCTATATTATACGATTCACACAGCCAGCCCAACATTAGTTGGTCTAAAAAATAATGTTATTTCGATTTACCAACAATTATACATTTTGTAGCGTAGCGTAGGACTCCCTCCAGTTAGGTGGAATGACGATATACACAGTGGCCGGCAGCAGTTGGATGCGAAGAGCTGAAGATCGAGCTCAGTGGCGTGCTATAATGGAGAGGCCTATCTCCAGCAGCCGAGGAAAGTAGGCTGATAATGATCATGATGAATGATGACATTTCAGTTCATTTAAACTATTGAATACCTATTTGGTATGTGATACACAATAGTAACAAGAACAATTAAATATTAAACAGTGGCCCGAATGGTACACCAGAATGGCGACAAAATTAAAAAATACAAGACATTTGTGAAATTAAAACATATCGCTGCTTCTGGTTTTATTGTGTGTATTGAAGAATGAGTTAATATTCTTAATAAGCATGACCATTTCAAACTACGATTAATTGCTAGTTCATAGTCACACTAAGTTGTGACTTTTCAAGTCTGTTGGAGTTAGGTGGATTTCATTGTGATCGTATATGGATTTGTGGAGGACAGGCACTATCAAACGTAGCCGCGGGGAAAGTCGGCCGCCGGTAATGGTCTAGCTACTTGTTACTGCCTGGATCTAACATTGTTATCTTCAGATCCAGTTTCTTTGTGCTCGTTCGCACAGAAGAAAAGTAATTTTTTTATCTATACCACTACTTAAGCGTAGCAGAGGGCGAATGTAATATTTGAGGCATATCCAAGTTAGTAATTCGACGATGATGCCAACATGCCAATTATATATATTTTTTAAATTTTTTACGTATTTTTTAATTTTTCTAATTTAGAATTTCTAGTAGTGTCTCGGAGTCTGGATCAGTGCCCGGTTTATGGCTATAGGCTCACCACCTATTCCATGGGACTTAAACGTAACTGGTGAAACGTGGGGGTGTAGTACACCTTACTGCGGGTGTAGTACCCTTCGGGTATTACAGGCGTGATGTTACGTACGTATTTTTTATGGACAATTTTTCTTCTAATCTAAATTGTTAAAATAAATTGTAGGCAATACGTGACCTAGGACAGGCATATCCGTGGTAGGTATATAAAAAAAAAGTAAAAGGCTTTATCTTATGCTGTAACTATTGGTTTGAGTAGTACCTGTATTGTGAACAAGTAATGAACCTATTTGTATAATAAAGCAACTACGGTACAGTCCAGCTGCGGCAGGGACAGAAATAATACCAAAACGGATGAGATGCCATGGCAGACTGCATTCAATTATCATATATGTCATATAAAAAGATACTAGAAAACGCAACAGTTAGTCTAGAAAGTGTAATGTTTATTCATACTGACATCACACATTCGTTAGTCAATTTGTCTGTCTGTACAGTTTCCACGTTAGTATTACTATTTAACATGGAGACGGTTATGCTTACACAAACTATTTTGTTTTAGAAAAAAGTTATTTCTACATCCTATTTTTCATAGGAAAGTAGGTAGGTACTGGTAGTTTCTTCTACGAAAAAAATCTCAAAATAGACCAGGCGTTTATTAACACCTATAATTCATTAAGAGATGTTTCTAAATGAATTTCTTTTAAAAAGTTGTTTAGGAGCCGAGCAATGAATATATACGATAATTATTATTATAGCGTCAACATTATAATTAACATATATAAAATTTATTAACGTCTAGCGAAAGGACGATTAGTATTACATAAATAAAAACTTCACATATTAATAATGGCATTTTAAATAATACGAATAGGACGTTTCGAATGCACGCGCCAAAATCGGTCCAATCGGATTCCAATGATTCGGATCTGAAGCCGGCCAGATCCGTAAGCATGATTAGCCAATCGAATTCCCCTAATGACCTGTAGAACGCATCGTGGCCAAATAGCGGCCACTTAGAAACATCCGCCGGTTCCTTTTTCGAATTACGCGCCTCTTTTTTCTTTTTCGTTGATGGCAACACCGCATTGTCAATTAGTGGCAATGATATAAAGTTATTTTGTGCCAGTCGTTAATCTTAATGAGATATCCTTGGTATAAATTAATAATGAGATTTGAATTCACCAGGTCGCCACCCGTGACGTAACGAGACATTACGTTTCATCTTGCCTCAATTGAAACGAAATTTTATCGTCATATAATTAAAGTCATGCCTTTTTCAACGTATATATTGAATTTAATTAAAATGTAAATAACAATTGAATAACCATGACGATTAAAATGAAGTTGCTGCATTCATAGTGGATATTTGTATATAAAATTGTGGATTTTCACTAATGGTTTCGGTACGTTATCTGTGACCTACAACCACTTATCTCCGTCTATTTATATGGCAACACCATTGTGTTGCCCCGCATTGTTCGACGTCGCAAAAACTATAACTGCACTCGACTGTTTACAAGAGGAAAATGCAAATCTTAGTGAAAGTGCGCCAATGTTCTTGATCGTATTAAAATAATTATCTTGCCGTACACAAAGAGGTCGCATATCGGAGCACGTGAGACCGTCAGCAAAAACGCTAAGTCGTTATTTCATAATTCAACGATAACACACAATTACCTTATTATTATCATAAACTTTCATCGTTCCACTATTAAACACAGATTTTCCAGATCACACGATTTGAAAATTGCATAAAGGTAGTGCATATCAATAACTTAGGAATCTTCTATGTTCTATAATGTTTCATAACGTTTTAAAGGCGTGAATAGTAGATAAGCAAAAACCCTCCCCACCCATCTCATTCTGAGAAGTGACCAACAGTGAAACAATAAAGGGGTTGATGATGGTAGTTATATAATGAAATTCACAATTAAAATAATACAATTGAATTGAATGGATTACGATAATAAAAAGACTAGTCATAAGATTTCATTCGATAATTAATGAATGGTTGAGTCATTATTGTCTTATCATTTTCCACATCGATGAAGAGACATCGCTAATGTCGATGGAACAGCGTCTCGATTGTTTTTCAAACAATTGAAAATCGAAAGGCTTATTGTCTCGAAGAACAATTTTTCGCACAGTTATGTATCCGATTATTGTCTGCTAAGTGCTTTCACGATAATTGCTTAGATAGTTTTTAATTAATGGTCTCTGCTGACAAACGGTTTGCGGAAGTGTCGTGATGGCTGATACATTCGCTGTCAATGTTATATAATGTACACTACATTGAAATAATTTATTGGCAACGTATAAACTATCGATGTTGTGTGTTTTGACATATGACAGCAGTTTTTAGTTTTAATAAATATATTCAATATTTTATGAAAAATTAAATAGACATTCTTTCACATCATTCGGGGACGAGAAAAATAAATAGGTCGTAATTTTTTTCATTTTTTTGCCGACCCTCTGAAATTTTCGAGGCGCCTATGCGGCACTGTTTCCGACTTGATTTGGCGTAATCGCAGCCTAAAACAATGAAACACGTGCCGGTTGCACAAACCTACATATATAAAATGAATGATATAATAACACAAATTGCGACCGAGTTTGGTAATCGTGGAATCTTATCAACAAGAATATAAAAATAATGAAGAACAATGCCAGTATAAATACAATACTTATTTATAAATACCTTACAATGCGTGTAAGACTGCGCGAATTTTTTACATAGTCCAAAACTACTAGAGAACTGATAGATATTTATTTAACGATAGAATCTGTTGTTTTTGGCACGTGAAAGTCTATGTTTAATGAAACAAAAAAGGAACGTATTAAATTATTATAATTTCAGGTAAGACAAAGATAAGTAAAAAGAAAGGAGACTTTTCCGCGTACCTAACTGGCGACGCATCAGGCGTAGAGGTCCATTCTGTTGTTTTTTCAGTTCTAGAGCCTAGAGATGAGCTCGCCTCGTACCTAATGTTATTCAACAACAAGAATAATGGCGATGTTACTGTTACGTATTGATCCACGATTGTTCTATGATTGGTTTGGACATTTTTGGTATAACAGTACTGATACAAATAGATCAAATAAGCATTATTCGGTTAATGTAAATCAACGTTACACTACGTTTTAAATAATCTCTTTCAAAAGTATTGGAGGGAAAAATGGGTTATAAATGTTACTATTGCCTTTCTCGAACACCTTTCACATATTTCCGTATAAATATTCCTTCCTGGTAAAATTCTACACCTAAAGTGTAAAATGTAAGTGTATAAATAAACGTAGAGTAGCTGTGATGCATCCGGAATCAAACTGACCAACGTATTCTACCATCCTTCAATAATCCGTAATACATATTAAAACGTAACATCACGCTTGTAAGCCCCGAAGTTGTAGGCAGAGGAGTATAGTAGGTACAATCCCACGTTTCACCAGTTACGTTTAAGTCCCATGGAATAGGTGGTGAGCCTGTTGCCATACACC
>DWME01005456.1:0-14855 GCA_018244795.1 Parelbella ahira ahira | reverse complement strand
TTAATGTATTTAAGTAAAATAATAAAGAAAACCCGAAAATGTATAAAAGAGTTTCTGTCTACTTTCAACGTAAGTGAGTACATTGTTTTTTGTTTACCAATACGTAGTTTATTTCGATCCCTACAGCAGATTAATCAGAGTGAGTAAATTCTTACAGCGTCCATTGCAAAGTAAGGTTAACTTTGTTTTGCAATATGTTTCTGCAACATATTGCCTAACAGCTTTAACTGATGAATTGTTTATTGGTATGTGGTATATTGTTGTTTTTATGCAGCCGTTTTATAATTGATTTACTAAAATCCACGGTAAATCCATATACGTCTTTAACGAGGTTCTAGATTTCCTATAAAATCCTTTTCAAAATTGGTATTACCTATTAATACTGCTGGTAGTCAAAGAATATTAAATATGTATAAAAGTTCCTATAAACAAGCTGACATTACCGTCGACGTATAGTACATTACAGAATTGAAAGCTAGATAGCCGATTGGAGAGGGAATTTTTCATCGGTATTATTATTTCTTTTGCCTATATGACAAACATGTAATATTTAAGATATTCTATATAAGTAATACAAACAAACTCCCTCTTATTTCAGTTCCGTCTTTAAAATTATTAGTTTTCTTTTAAATGTTTGCGGCCTTCTAAATGATTTTTGCTAAGTTTTAGCGGTCAACGCCTGATAATAACGAAGAATGTAAAAAGATCATCATTTGTACTGACATGTTCGTCGTATTTATTAAAACCTAAGTAAGAAAAGCGTATCATAACGCTCATAATCTCCGAAGTGTTAGACAGAGGAGTGTAATACTTTCCCACGTTTCATTAGTTTACGTTCGGCTTTAAAATAGGCGATGAGCCTATTGCCATATACGGAGCATAGACCTTGACGTACTGTACGTATAAATTTCTACAAAAAATTGTCTAAATTAGAAAAATCAAATACTATCCAACCCAGAAAATCGACCAACAAAGCCGTAAATTTTATCAATTCCGTATAAGTTTTATAATCTACCTTACCGTAATAATAGGTCCTGGTACCGTAATAATAGGTCCCACCCTGGTATATTTCATTATTGACTTACGGACGATGCAAGTTCTCGATTTTGTAAGTCTACGGAAAGAAGTGGAGTTCTCCAGCATATTTTGCCGGCTTCACAATGATTGTTATTTTTCGATACTTAAGTACATATACATACATATATTAATTAGGTTTAATGTTAACTGTGTATTTGAACTATATGCTACTGTATTCTAAGTAAATAAATGTATCTTCTTTCTTTCTAAGTTCAAAGGAATTGTTTGACCGGATAAGACCGTTATCTTTCCTCAACACACTGTTCTCCAAGGAATGGAGTTTCATCCACATAAACCGGATTCTTCGCGGTGTTTCACGTTGGGCATGAATTGTAAAGCGTTTTCCCTTCTGGATTTTTGGCGCAAGGGCATAGGGTTGTGCGATGAAGGTCGTAAAGGAGGGCCGAATTAATCCAGAAAGGCTTCAAACACTTCTGTTCTAACGGAAATATCAATAGGCATTGTTAACCAGGTATCAGTAGCACGTTAGCGGAGTCATCTGTTGTATATTTGGTAAAAAATATGTACAATAAACGTAATGTAATTTCACACCTGTTATCCCCGAAGGGAATGTAGAACACTCCTAGGTTTCACCCGTTACGTTTTACGTCCCAAGAAATAGGGTGATAAGTCTATTGTCAATATGTGCGATTTAATATATAAACCTAATGTACTAAGTAGAAACTTTCAATTTTATTGTATTTTACAAAACCACCTGTAGATAAGAATTGGGACTTTAAGACTAATTTTGTATCTAGCCACCGAAATAGCTCTCTTGCACCCGACCGCAAGATGCCAGGAAGTCAATTTGCGGTTTATTCCAGCTAGATGTAGTTAAAGTGTCAAATAGGAAAAATATTGCCACTGAACAAATGTAAATAAAGTGACTGTAAAACTTCAAACAACAAGAAATTTCCATACACAAATTGCTGGCGTGTTATCGCTGAAACGGTTTCCAGCGAATATGCATAATATACATCGGGGTAAATAAATGTATAAGAAGCACGTTAGGTTAGAAATATATATTTGACAGTCTGTGCTCTCTGCGAACCCTGTAAGCGACCTGATGGGATGGTATAATAATGATAGAGCCCGCAAGTTAAATATTATTTTACTTTGGTTCACATAGGTATTTACAACGGTCAAATAACTTTGGATGGTATAATATCAGTTAGGTCTGCATGAAAAGAGATATTTCCCCTTGTGTACTCCCTGCCTGTCTCATAAGAGATCTGTTTTGAGGGTATAATAATAAAAATAGTACTCTAGTAAACAATAAGACTCCTACAAAGTAATAAGAACGCTACGATATAAATCAATACCTTCAGCTGCCTTATAAATTCTACTTAGTACTTGAGAACGCTTTAAAGGTCCGCAGTTTAAAGATAAGGACTTGTTCATTGCACTTGCAGGTTCAGACAGGTAAAATATAGAACAGATGCAAGACATTCCGCTTTCAACTGGAATATAAAAATGAAACTACATATATCTTTTATAGACTACCCTTACAAAGTTACATCGATAAATACATAGTTGTTGAATGTCGCGAGTTGAATTTTGCGACTCACGGGCGAACATCATACGTGTAACTTGTTAAAGTCAGTTGTTGCGATTAAAAGTAAAGGAGTAACGAAAATAAAGCAACATATAGAAATTTGAAAATTAAAAAGTAAATAAAATAAGGAAGTGAAAAATAAAGACGCATAAGAAATATAGAAATGTCTTACTAAAGCATGTATTAAAGGAGGTAAAGATTGATGGGGTGGAAAAAGACTTCGAAAGCCGGGTGTATGGCAAGGGTAATAAATGTGATGTAGTTCCTCAGATCTATAAGAAAACAGATGTTTAGCACTTGGTGTTTTCTGCTTACCACGTAAGGGACCCGAAGCGACAATATAATCAATGAAATAACGTCGTACACTGCATCATCACACTCGAAGTCCAAAATGAGCCAACTTTGTCAAGATTTATCATAACATTGCGCGCTTTCAAGGCGATTATCCGGAATATTCTTCGCTCAGAACTATAAAAGAAATTTTGAGTATAAAGTTTGATAAATAATAATAATAATAATAATTTTTTTGTAAAGATTAAGTTTGATAGAAAACTTGTGGTACTTTACAAAAGGGTACAATTATATATCATAATTCGTTTTATGATTGGATTAAACTTGAAAATTTAGTAGAATTAAAAACATATCTACGTTTATGTCAAGCAGAATATAATTCGTATGGTGCCTATCACTATAATTGTAGGCACACATGTTATTTGTGCAGATGTTGTGATAAAATGTGCATAAATCCACTACGTAAAAATAAAACAATGTCGACTCATCGCACTCCTAGTCAGACTGGAACGAGCCAACATTATCGGGATTTATTGGGGCACTGCCCCGCAATTGAAGGCGATTACCCAAAATGCTTTTCGGGCGGAATTACAAAAATCGCCTCTTGTACCTACATTGTTTAAGGATGTGATGTATTAGCTATATATGGAAATATATCCAGTAATAGTCTAGTGGTTCATTCATCCTCCCAATACGGTGGTCCTGGATTCAAATCCTGTCGCGCATCACTTTGTAAAATATCTTTTCCACAATGAACATCACTTTTTCCAATGGTGACGAACATTGCGTATACCTGGACATCTTAAATTTCTTCGTGTATCGATATTTACTTGTTCAGCACGGCTGCCCATGTCCTTAACGTTTATAATTTTAAGAGGATACTCGTGACGAACAGTGAACCATTAAATTCATTGGTTGATGATGATGATGATGATGATGATGATGATGATGATGATGATGATGATGGTGATGATTTTGATTATGATGATGATACAGATATTGAATGTTTTATGAACCCCTATGCCCGAATGAGACATCTTGGCCCACCATGTTGTCCTACACATGCCTTGTGCTGTCGAATATTAAATATTACCTCCGAATAGAGACATCAAGTTTGCTGTTAAACTTTAATTTTTAAAATTACAGTCCTTCATTTTCCCTCATATATTTCCTTCTTTCCCTATAACAATAGAGTTAGACAAAAATAAAGAAATCGACGTTTTTACGAACGCATTGTTTCTAAAGCTCACGCTAAGTCGGTAAAACATCAAGTTATAATTCCTGGGAAAAGATATTCAAGCGTATAAGTACGGTCCCTTTATTGCTTTCATCCCAAAAAAATGTCTTTTCCATACTGCCACTGGACGTAGGGCTCTTCAGACACACTATTTTATTATGGTTGAGGGGTGGCATTGCCATGTACAGCCGTATAAAGCGATGGAGGTATCTCATAACAAAGATCTGCCGAATATAAAAGCAACCACACGCATAGCTTATTGGCTGCGTTCGCGGCGGATGGAAAATTCACATCGCAGTGAAATAGGTTCGAGTATACACTTTCTATTGAGTGCAAATAGCCTGAAGTACCTACGTTTCGAAATCGTATTGATGTATGATTTTATTTCTATATTGAAATGGTATGATTCGATCAGAAATTCAAACGCCTAACCGGTGTTTATAGCTGGAAGTTCTCGAATGTTCGATTGAGACAGTTACATCAATTTAACTGATGGGTGAGTTAGAAGTCTCCCTAAAACGAGTGTGCGTGTATAAAGAGTGTGATGGACATGGACGAAACACGGTAGGTTTGTAACGATAAAGATTTTTGGCAATTGGTGCTTTCTGCCTAACCCGTAAGAGATGTGGCGCAATGATATAATAATAATAACCTAATCTAATGTCAATTTGTTACAACGATTGTTGGGAAGAAAAAGCGGTTAGTAATTCTATTTCGAGAAAGGCGTATAACTTCTATCTCTTTACGCACCTCGATGGAGTTTCTCGTACTAATTTCCGATAAATTTCTGCGTTCTCGCGGGTGTAACGAGCCGCGGAGGGAAATTTATAGCATTCGGAATGGCGTTTACCTAAGAATTGGGCGTTAATCTTGTGTGAAAGACTCGCGACGCTGTGAGAGCATGTGATTTTGATGCATAATTGAACAGTTTTGCCTATTGAAACACTGATCACATTTATGCACGATGTGTAGATTGAATAGCGAAATTACGGGATTTGTGAAGTATAACGTAGCTATTAATATACCATGAGTACATCGTATATGTTATTTGAGACGAGTTTGGATATTTTTGGCAGATTGGTCTATTATTAAACTGTATACGATATATCTGTAGGGATGTTGTATAAGCTTCAAGCTTCTCAGAGCGTCTCGCTCACTAAGACGTAATATCGCACTAAATGACGTCATTCATTTAAAACGTCGCATAAACAGAATAAACAGATTCATAGTACATTCACTTTGCTGTCTGTTAACTTTTTGAACTGTATGCAACCGTAAGATAACTGGATAATACATCCGACCGTAAAACGATCGTACACGGGGCACGTGCCTGCAGTCTGTTTGCTTAAAGCGGAAGTCGCCGGTGAAATACTCGCGCCGTCAAAGATCAGAAATGGGAAAGATAAGCAACTTTTATTTTCGCTTTTTATTTACACTCCTCGATGGCGAGCAAACGGAAAGTCGCGGTCGACTTCTGTTCCCGTGGCATTTCGCGAACCCGGCGATTATTTGAAATGAAATTAAGCACCGTGCTTATATTTTTAAATATTGAAACGTTTCAGGACTTCATTTTGATTATTATTTATTGGTACTGGGGAACATCGTTCTTCTGGCATATTATAAATCCAGGAGTGCAATGGGAAGTCAGAAGTCTCTGAATATGGTGTGTTTAAAGGGAGTTATGATTATAGATGAAGCATGTAAGGTCTGTAAGGATTGAGATCATTAAGATTTGATGCTTTCTGCCTACCCCTTCAGTGACCTGGCATGGTGATATTATAATGATATTAACTAGAAGTGAATAGATAGCCTTAGAGATACAGAAAATAAATCTAGGCAATACTATAGACAATACACGTCAGTTAGACAAGAAGACTTTTAGCAATAATGTTTATTATAAGTTCATTTTATAATAAAGCGTTAATAACTTTCGTAAATTAGCTGATAAACGTGAAGTTGTAGAAATATAATAATATTTGGAACGAATGAGTCTTAGTTTTGTTTCGACTTTGACAAAGTTCGACTCCTACGCGGACCGAGCAGAGACAAAACACAAAAGGTGACCTGATCATATTTTTTATCATAAAGCACATTTAGGTAACTTTTACTCGTATATCAAGTCTTGGTATCCAGAACAATATATCTGTCGATGTTATCAAAACTATCTAGAAGGTAGCACACCTCACTTTAAGTAAACATGTCTATTTTCGCCCGGCACGCTTTTACGGAGCAAGCCTGGGAGATAATAGTGAAAATGCTTCCTCTGCCCAAGTCATGCGGGATTATTTACCTGTATCTGATTCTTTGTCTATTCTCGCTCCACAAACTCCGCTTTATTTGCTCTGGGCGATTGGTTCATTCTGCCATAACAAATGAAACGGAGATATTACTCGTTTGTTCGGATTAACTTCTTCACAAAATATTCTCGTTGGCGATTTTCTTTTGACTACGCCGTAGGGTGAGGGTAATTGTAAATTTGCTTACTTATGTTCCTTGATCCCTAATTGTATATATGTATGTCACTAATGGTATGTGTTGGCGTTTTTTTTTGAGTTTTATTTTATAAATATTTACGTTCATTTATTTTTTATTGATTTACGTTTATGCCACTTTAACTATATGTAATAAAAATTATACCATCAGATATAAAGCTCAAAAGACTAGTACTTTTTGTCTGAACGAGGCCTTGACTTCGGCATCGTGGCACACATTGGATTTAACGTCTCTAATTCTGAGAGGACACTCATATCCAATCGTGGAACAATAAAACAGATGATAATGTTTTAGTTACGAAAGGGTAATCTAGATAAATAAACCGCAAAGCAGTAGATATGAAAGCGAAAATAAGATTCGGTAGGAACAAAGTCCCCTTTGTTTTTTAATAAATCGTCCGATTCAAAGTTATTTAATTTCGCCGGTTCCACCTGCCGTGCTCCCGACCGATCTCAACTTAGCTTTATTTACGTTAATGTACATATTGGTTTTACCCTGTTGGCTTTGAATATTTGTTCTAAAACTCAATAACGGTTTAAGCATACCTCAGAAACGACTACGCAATTGTTTTCTATTGATTCGCAAAAGTTTCTAATGATATTTGAGATTGAAAAAAAATTACATTATTATATTTTACTACATCATCACGCCAGGTTTCTTCCAAGTGGGGAAAGAGCATCGAATGCCAAATGTCTGTGTCTTTACTGATCTCTTATATATATTTTACGTTCGTCACTTTCTGTTAGACCCAAGTTGGTTTGGGAGACTACTGACTTGGTGAGTGAGGTGAAACTTGATTTCTCTCGGCACCTGAGTCCAACAATATTCCTTTATTTTTATGTGCCAAATGTGGGTCAGCATTTAATATCATTTATCAAATTGATATAAACAGACGTTACAATATTTTTATAATAACTGGCAAAACACGTAATCGAATTAAAAACATTAAAAAGTAAGCGTTATTAAAATGTACGAAAAATTGAAAATGGAACGCCACGCGGCTCACGTTTACCTGTACGAGAATTTAAAATAAAATGCGTTCGAAATTTAACGTCATTATTTCGTTAAAGCAAGCGTCAGAAAACTTGAACAGGATGCAGTTCCGCTATAAATCTGGTTAACGTGATAACTTTTGTTCGAGCGTCGAACGGCCGGAGACGGGCGACAGACAGCGTCGTGAAAAATGTTTCCAGCCAGAACGTACACAGCATCCGTACTTTAAAGCCACATTCATTATTTAAGACCATCACAAAATTGAAAAAAAAAACCTTTAAAGTAATGAAGTCGGGAACTGAACGTAAATCTGCTTAATGTGACGACGTGAAAAATGTTCCGCATGCTTTCTTTAGAATCACTTATGTACGTAGAATGGAGACGATTTACATTACTTTAATAGCTCTGTTTCTATATTATATTTATTGTCGGTCAAGGGAGTTTGCGAATAGGAAAATAAGAGTATTGAGGTTCAATAAAGGAATCAATTTGTTAGAACGGCTGCCTCAAATATTGCTGTATCTGGCCAGGAACACAAATAAAACTGGGCCCGGCTAACTCTATTTCACTGATTGCTACTCATATATTTGACAATAGTTTTGCTTATAAAAGCCAAAGGGCAAAATTGAAGTCTAATGAATTATACAGAAACAATTAAAAGTTATTGGAGTGTTCTACAATTTAATAATTTGTTTTAACGACTATTACGCTGTCCTAATTAATAGTTTAATGAAGAAAATGATATTACATCACTTTGAAATCACGTGTTCCTTTATACATATATCCACATGGCACCCTATGTACATATAAGCCGTGTCATAACATTTTATTAAAAATTATATAACAATTATATAAACTTAATTTAGTATTAAACGATTTAGTTAACTCTCACTGTATTTAAAAATAAACACTAAATTATTCCACATATTAAATTAGAATTACTTTGGATCCTTTTCAGTTCTTTTTGCGTTCATAGCATTATCATAATTTATTTTGGTTTATAGCAGTATATACGAGAAATACTATATAAGTACATCTATGGAATGTGTTTTTAAAATTCTGGCCCTTTTGATGGATTACAATATGTTTCAAATTTTACAGTATATTTAAGTTTATCGCAACACGCTAAGTCTGCTTGAAATTATGATATGCAAAAATCCAACGAGAAAAATTTGAAAGCTTTGCGCTGGGCCGTGCACATAAATCGTTTAAAAAGTGAGCTTTTTGTGAAAAGTGTGAGAAATATAGGTGAAAGGCAATTGAACGTTGCAGGTGGGGTCGAATCCACGCTGATGTGCCCATTGGGCCCGGCACAATGGATCGCTGGGTGACGGCGGCCAGCGCGGCGCTGGCGTTCCTGCTCTACTACAACACCCTCGACGCCGGCTTCGTGTACGATGACAGGTAAATGAACATTAACGAAACTATTGTTCCACAATGTATAACCTTTTTATAATTATACAACTGACGATGGTGTCATAATGTATCACCTTCGAGTAATTATGAAAATAACGGTGGCTTTAAATCTTCTCGTTTTATGAGGACGTAGAGAATGTATAAAAAGATTGATGTTTATCATGATTACGATGAGAATGCGTAACTATTATTACCGCTAAAATTTCTGTTGTTTGAAAGCTCTGCTGTTCAGAAATAATACTGCCTTTAATTTGCTTGATTAATCAATGAAAAATACTAGAGAGTAATCTAATAAACTTTACCCAGCTATTCTACTATCAACTGTTTGACAGGTGTCTATTTATTAAGGTACATACTTTGATATACAATTAAATTTTGTACAAGCTTAATCTAGTAAGAACGTACGTGAATTAAATCGGTACACAATTTCGTCATGAATATAGAGCTGTATTAAAAATAACTAGTTTAATAGCTTCGTTTTATTAGCATAGTTACCGTATAGACTACACGCTTGCACCCTCCACGACATGTAAGTTGATACTAAATTGGTTTCTATTATACGTGGTCGGCAGCGAGCGAGGCAATCAGCTGATGAACTTATCAACCTTTCGACAATACTTCCACGATGTACAATGACTTTCAACCTTTGATAATTTGACCAATTATGTAATAAGTAATAAAGCCTTTATTATTTTTCAACGGTAAATATTTTGCAAGTCAATGTTTCTGTCTGATTCTCTCTAATTTCTTGAGCAATTGTCACTTCGTATCAAATGAATAAAGCATATTATAAGAATACGAATTAGCATTCGTTTTAATTTATATAATGTACACACCTTAGGAATATAATCTATTAACCTTTGTCAGTTTTAAGTATGTACGTGAATACATAACATAGCTAAAATATATCACGTAGCAGAATCACCAACATTATAGGGAGCTACTTGCTTTAACTTCAATCTAGAACTATTAAATTGAAATGTTCATAGATTATATTCTTCATCAAAATATTGAATATTAAATTATTATACATCGCCACGTCATTGTTCATATATCATATCATTATATTATATCAGAAAGTTATATCGCGTTTTGAAGTGATAACATATACATATATGTACTAACTTTCACAGTTAAGTTCATCGGTTTCTTGAGAGAAAATAATACTTATTTTCGGTAAAACCCGTAAACAATTTAGAAACAACCTAAGTCCTTATTGTTACACTGGCTCTTACGCTTTTTTGTAATTACAGCAGCGCCTATGCAGCTGAAGCCCTTTATAAATATTTTGTTATTTCTTTGATGTATTCCATTCTTTTTCTTCTCTCACTCTTAAGTTTTTTAGAAGAATATTTTATTATTATTTTATTTTTCAGTCAATACCTTAGTTCTATCATAACAGGAAACGATGAGCGCAGCCAGAGACCGTCGGTTTTTCAGTGTTGTAATGCAGAATAACGTTTCTGTTGATAGGGTAAATACGACACGTGAAAAGCTTTCATACTGTTTTTTCGTTTAAAACGCGCAACTATTTTTTACACTGTGTTCGAAATTTCGCAACACCTCTCCTGCCAACGCGGACGATGCTAGCGCAGCATATGACGACAGGTGACTAACCAACGAAAAGTTGCGTTTTTGTTTAAGCTGTGGAGTGTTTTTTATTTTCGTCTGTCTGTTTTTTTAACGGGTTTTATGGCGGCCATTAAACTGAATATATCTAGTCAGTTGTTTGTTGTCAATATAAAATCGAATTAAATGTCTTTATAGTTGGTTTAAAATTTCACTTACAATCTAGTAGATGACTCAGAAGAGTTAAGTCAGAAAGTAGGAACTCATCAGTTAGTCTAAATAAATTATTAAAACAAATTTCACCTTCATCAATCTTTTTATACTCCTAGTTCCAGCGTTGGACATGGATCTCCACCAAGAATGAGAAGGGTTAAAGTAATTCTGCCATACTGGCCAAGTTAATATTAATTAACTTGATACATTCATATATTGGATACGGGCCATTACCTTATTGATAACATAACTGATCATTAATTATTAATTACACATAACTTAGCTTTGAACTACAAACCTATGGACATCTACATCTAAAATGTGATTAATATTCATCAATATGCCTCTGTCTATATCATTTGGCTATTAAATATGCATTTACAATATAACTTAAGTCCGTAAGAGAAGAGATATTTGGCGCTCCCTGCTCTCCGGCTGTCAGGTAAGGGCTCTGACGTGACGGTGTAATGACTATAATGAATGTGTTGACTCCTATTCCCTCCCTCTACATGTTCTCGTGCCCCCATCAGCCAATATCTGACCTATTTGCTCCAGACAGGCCTTGATCTCCCTCGGCCACTGTAACTATCAATATTGGCAAATCCTTGAGATTGTCTACATTTGATTTTGTTTTTCGATATTGTTCATTCAGTTTAAGCCTTAATAGCGATAAGTTTAGAATTCAGTCTCTCGCTCCGGCGATCCTGGTTTCAAATCCATAACGCGCGACTCTTTACAAAAATGTTCGTTTTAATATTATATATCTCTTTCTTGAAGGAAAGCAGCGTGAGGAAACCGGCACATTTTGAAATGGACAAAAAATCATCTCTAGAGTTTTCCCAGGCGAATTTTAGACGCTTTAGCATGTGAGATCTGCCAACCCGCACTTGGCGATCGTGGCAGACTATGGCCATAACCCCTCTCATTCTAAGAGGAGATCTGTATTCCAACAATAGAATGATAAAAGGGTCGAGAAGAAATACTGTTAATTTGGTAATAATAGGATAGCTTCATTGTTAGTAGGATAGTAGCTGGAGGATAAGTGCAGCAGATTTCTACGTCTATTTACTTTCGCAACATTGCATTGGTCGATAACTGTGATGATGTGGGCTGTTGGCGTTAATTAGAACAGACGTAAATGATGTTCAGCTACTTTTTGATTTGACGAAAATTGTACCAGTGATAGATTAGAGTTTTAGAATGCAAATTGCCTTCCGAGTCTTGATGTTTTGCGTTTAAATTGAAATCTTTGGACCGGTTAGTCAGTTAAATAAGTTTTATATATCTTGCTGTTACGGTGTAAATAAATAAATATAACAAAAATAAAACATTGTGGAATTTGCATCATCTTATAGAACTAGCAAAATTTGTACAATAATCTGATACTTTCATAATCGAAATATAAAAATAGAACAACTAGTTCCAAATAATAATGCTTTGACGACAAAAATGAACGCGTTAACGAAGTGAATTATGATTGATTGGAGCGCATGTACTGAGTTTGTTAATTACTGTATAATACATTGCGCTGTGTTATCTATTAAATCTGTTAACGATAGCGATTGCAGTGTAAGCTGAAAAGTGTACGTATGTACTATTTACATTTTGAGTTTATTTTGGATACAAATGTGTATCCTACCTTAAAATATAAATAATATTATTTATATAAAAAAGATACGGATATGATCAACCTATTTGTTAAATGCTTTAAGTAGGGGTGAAAATAACAACATAGCGCCATGTCTGCTTTTTTGGGTTAGGCAGCTTTGGGTTAGGCAGAGGAGTGTAGTACCTACTCCTAAATATAATCCGGTGAAATTCATAAAGGTTCAATTGTATATTATATAATAACGTAACGTGAATATAGTTACGTAAATAAGTTTGATTTTTACTGGTATATATTTCTGAAATATGATATAAAAATAGGTCTAGATATCCGTTGATACCACGGCAAATTACAATTTTTGACACCCTAACGCCGCTCAAGCCGCGATATAGCCTCGCCTAAATTTGCGTAGGCAAATCCCGTTTGCAGACGCTAATGTTTATTTTTATTGAACTATATTAGGGCGTAATGAAAATTTTTATCTTGGTTTCATAGTGGGCTGTTTTTGTGTATTGGCGCAACATAGCTGAGTCGGTAATGATCATTAAATTAAAATAATCATTTACTCGAGCAAATTAGTGATAATAAAGAATAATTTAAAGCTAAAAGTATTTTCATTATTTGCGTATATTCTCACGTTTATTTCATGACTTATTTGTTAATAATATTAAAGGATAAGTTAAGTCGTATTACAAATAAGTTATTTTCGAAATATATAAGAAAAATGTTCTAGTTATAAGTATTAAATAAAGGTAATTAACATTAATAGTGGAACCGATAGGAATTTTAATAGAACTTGGCGCTTACTTCAACCCCAAACTTGTTATCGGCGAAACTATTCGTAATATACTTTCTTGACCTGCGAGTGCTGAACTTTATCTCAGGGACTGTTTATATATATTCATACTAATATTATAAATGTGTCTGTCTATACATCTTCTCACGTTACCTCTTCACGTTTAAAAAGTTAAACCGATTTAAATGAAATTTGCTACAGAGATAGTTTGAAATCCGCGAAAGGACATAGGCTACCTTTCACTGCGAGAAAAGAAATTGAAGGGGTTAAAAAAAGAGATGAAGGTTTGTATGGGAGTTCGTGATTATCGAAAATAAAACACTGAAATGTTGTATATAAGCAATTAATAAGAAGTAAATCAATATTTGTTCTAGCACTTTTGAAATTATGACCTATATGGGGATGCAATAGTAGATGAAAGTTAAGAAATCTGTTTATGTTTATTATGTGTCTATTTAATGTGGCGGGGCGGCGGTAAAATGTAAGTGAAATATCCTGAAAAATTCAAAATGCTGTCTAAACCAACTATTCCACGCGACGAAGTACGATATAAACAGTCATTTACATACAGCTTTTACATAAATAAACAGTATATCAAGTAAAAACTTATAATTATACTGTATGTAACTGAATATTTATGTATATAGTGTTTATCCAATCGAATAATAAATGTTTAAAATTTTAGATTCAATTAAACTGACTAGTTGTCTACATCTCATGTTTATTACGCAATAAAACATAATTTAAAAAAGCAATAGTCATAACACCTCATATAGGTATGTAAATATCATACTTGCGTTCTACTACGAGTCCCGCTCTTTATGTTATCTTTTTTCTACGAATAATCATTAAAAATGGATGCGAACAAATAAAAAACGAATAAGCGATTCGATTAAACCTATAAATTAAACCGAATCGGAAGGGAACATCGCAACTCGCCGCGCACAAACATCGCACAGAACACAGCGCAAAAGGCTTAAAACTCAAGTCTTCAATGTACGAACACATACAAAGCTTGCAAAATCCTCGCAGCGACAAAAAATAACAGGACGCAGACAAAAAGCGGGCACAAAACATTCATACTTGCACCGATCCATACTTGCGGAATTAAAACACTAATACCGCTGCCACGCCCAAGGAAAGCCGCTTATGAGAGACAGCGCAGAACAGTACACTGGGAGAATGTCTCTTCACTGTTAACGACACGACGCGCCGCCTCTGCGGTATTTGTAACTCTGATATTGCAAATGTCTAGACGACCGTGACCACTGATCATTCGGTGGACTGTATGCTTGCTTGCCATACCTTTTAATCATCATTGTCATCATCTTCATCAACTGATGGACATACGCCTCCTCTATGGGATATTTGACCATATTTTCTTTTAATATAAAAACATACAAAAAGTGTGTATTTAGGTATACATCTGGACACATAATTTACGACGCTTCAAAGCAAGGATGAATAGGTTTTTACTAAACATCTGCAATCAATCGTAGGACGCATCTGCGCTTTCCATCAGGCACAATCAAGCCAAACGCTAGTCTGTCATGTAGAAAAAAACGTCGACGACTTCCAGATGTCTCTACAATAACATAACTATTACATT
>DWME01005455.1:0-14855 GCA_018244795.1 Parelbella ahira ahira | reverse complement strand
ACTGCCGATCGGGAGGTCCTGGGTTCAAATCCCGGGTCGGGTGCTATTGGATTTTTCTAATTTAGAATTTCTAGTAGCGACTCAGAGTCTGGATCAGTGCCCGGTGTATGGCAATAGGTTCACCACCTATTCCAAGGGACTTAAACGTAACTGGTGAAACGTGGGGGTGTAGTACACCCCTCTGCCTACCCCTTCGGGGATTACAGACGTGGTGTTACATGATGTTACGAAAACATTATAGTAATATGTTAATTATGTTTAATATTAAATATTCCTATCAGTATCAATTTTATAGAAGTGTAATATTCGAAAGCTGTTTTTAATATTGGGTCTCGTAGCGTGCGCCGTCACCCGGGTAAACCGCATCATGGTTAATCTATCTACAACCAAGCCATTATTCTTCGTCATTCGTCAAGGATACACGCGAACAATAATTAGCGTCATTATTAATTTTTTTTACTACTTAATACCATGTAAGTATTCACCAGCTTTAGCAATTTATTTTACCAATAAAATTGACAGGTTTGTTATCCGGGTACTCACTTAAACTTGCTCACTCTATGTTAGCAAAACATATTTTTTGATTTTCTAAACATTCCGGATATAAAATAAATGTTAACCCAATAATAATACTAATATTTTTATAAGTTTAATAATATTAAGTTTTTATTTATGTATGCTAAGATATTACATCATCGATCCTATTATCATTCATCACCGCTATTTGCAATTCCACCCGCCGTCCGGTTCAAACGTCGCTCAATGAATCACCCGGTCACCCGATTTACGTATGGAGCCGGTAAACTAACTTGGGTACTTGCCAAACTCATGGAAATGCCGAACGTATGTAACTTATTGATTTAACTGATCGATACGTACTTCATATTAAAACATAAATATCTTTTTATTTAACCAAAAACCTTTGACGACATTTGGAGTCGAAGACATACCTATAATATTGTGGAAAATCAAACTGAATATAATTTGATATGTTTATTTTTCTAAAACACATAATAAAATTCCACTTACAGAGAACAAAACATTGCACTTCAACTGCAATCCGTAAAACAAAAACTACAATATTTTGTGAAACAGCAAACCATACCAAACCGGACATAACCGGATTTCGTTGGAAAAATCCAACTGCTGTCGGATCTTAGAACTAAATGTTACTGGATATGGGTACTGCAGATATTCACAATTGTTACATATTGTTGTTCTGCTAGGAAAACAATTGTTACTGACATTCTTCATTGTTAATTCTTCATCATGCCATTATTCATTATTTTATACCTACTCACAGTCTAGTCATACAATTTATTTTATCTACTTAACAACTATTGTCTAAAATCATGACATCATAATCATCAGCCTAACTCAGTCCACTGCTGGACATAGGCCTCCCCCAATGAGCGCCATCGCGCCCTGTCCTCGGCTCGTCGCATCCAGCATCTGCCTGCAGGCTCGCAGCTCGTCACCCTCCGGGCCGGAGGGCGTCCTACACTACGTCTGCCGAGCCGTCATCATCACATATATAAACAAAACACTATGCATATGTATGAATGTAACATTTTGCGTTATATTCACAAAACAAATGCAATCGCTCGTTTTCTCAACTCTCTCTCTGACATAAACATGTCAATGAAAGTTCAGATTTAATTTAAATATTGAAATGAATCCTTATTAAACCCAGGTTACTTCTTAACCAGTGATAGCCTAGTGGTTAAGAATTCAGCCTCTCACTCCGGCGGTGCTGGGTTCAAATCCACGGCGCGCACCTCTTTACAAAAGTGCGTTTTAAGTTTAAATATCACTCGCTAACAGTGAAGGTAAGCATCGTGAGTAAAACCTACATACTAGAATTTACAAATAAAATAATTCTGAGGTGTGTGAAGTCTGCCAACCCGCACTAGGCCAGCGTGGCAGACTACGGCCTTAACCCTCTCAATATGAGAGGAGACCCATATTCCAACAGTGGAATGATAAATGGGTCGACTATTTAAACAAAAATCACCTAGCGTAAAACCCATTTAACTTGGTCTAAGAGTACGTACATAGTAATAAGGACAGTTTCATCTTTGACAGCTTGAATAAAACTGAAAATCGCGGGCGTCGAGCGCGGGCTCCGGGGAGTTGGGAACACTCAACTCAATGTGCAAGTAGAATGGAAATGTTTCAGTCCAAAGACATGCAATAAACTTCTGTCGTTAGATACATCTCATTTATCTTTCGAAATATCTATATGTATGTGTTTCTGTTCGAACGTCTGTCTTTAGTTTGATCTACTCCTAAAATATAAATGTACACCTAAATATAACAATGGAAATAATTATATTCGACTTTACTAATTTAGAATTTCTAGTAGTGCCTCAGAGCCTGGATCTGCGCCCGGTGTATGTCAATAAGCTTACTGCCTATTTTGTGGATACTTTGTGAATAATAATTCGAATTCAGAGCTATAATAATAAAATAATAATCGACTCATTTGTCATTCCACTATTGGAAGATGGGTCTCGTCTCATATTGAGAGGGTTAAGGCCATAGTCTAGTGAAGGAAAACATCGTGAGGAAACCTGCACATCTTAGAACATATAAAAAAAATCTGAGGTGTGTGAAGTCTGCCAACCCGCACTTGGCCAGCGTGGCAGACTATGTCCTTCAGAGCTATATTTTAATGGAAACTTGATTCTATTTACCCAATTCGCACTGAAACAGCATGTGGAGTATTATCCGGTCCTTTATTTATGTCCAGCTGTGAGATTTAAAAATTGATATAGCTACGTGATCTTAAAATGCGTGGTCACCGTCAGCAATTAGTATAGCATTGGAGTTACTGGAGCATCTCCAAGTTGAAACATCACCATCATCATCGTTAGATTCTCAATGTCCACTATTGGATATAGGACTCCCCTAATCGGCACCACTCCTTCCGGCCCCGGGCCTTCCGAATCCAGTAGCGTCCCGCTGTCTTCTTGTTCTTCAAGACCCTCTCCTACCAGATCGTCTTGAAACATATAACATAAAAATCTTACACAGTAATACTTGCAATTAATTTCATATAAGAGATTTAGAATCTTGACACTCCACATTCTTATTTCATAGCCGTGTTATCAAGAATTAGTTATCGCTGAATTGGTAGGCCGATTTACATTCATAAATCCGTCCGGCTAACGAATTGCGGTTACAAATTAATAATACCTGGACATTTGCGTGGAATTTCCAACCATTAGATCTTTGGTGTTACCTACCAGGAATGCTTATTGTCGGAAAACAAATGGATTCTCTTATCACTGAGGCTTAGTCTCGTCGATTTTGTAAAGGAGATCGATCGACTCCAGTAATACTGTATAATTTTGTTATTCGAATGAAAAACGGTTCGGGCGATTGCTTAATGTAATATCGTGTGTTAAGTGGCAATCGGCAAAGTTGGTAGCATTACATACAAGTCCATACAAGTCCATACAAGTTACATACATTTCTAATTTAAGTAACTTATTGTCTTCTGTAAACACAAATTTTACGTAATATCCAGTAAAAATATTATCTGTTTCATTAACGAAATTTCGTTATCGTGTTAAAGTGGTGTTATCAAAAATAATTAGAATATGTAACCAAGCTTTAGATTTTCATCAAAATAAATTACCTATTAAACATTTTTTAAGGTCTCATTTGTCTCGTGCTAAGGTCTAAATAAAGTCTAGGTCGTTCGTATAAATGTTATTAAAAAAAAATATGTATTTTACACCGTCTGGCGTTCGTAACGACTTTAAGATAAATAATTTTTATATGTATAATAGAAATTATTACACTAAATGTTATTTAAGCAGATATGTGAATAATTGTGTGAAGTGTACGGCCTTAATTTTACTGAAATATTAGATATACAGCCATTTTGGTTATGTGAAGAAAATGTTTATCATTTAGCAGAAAATGTTATAAAACTGTCAGAAACAACACTACACCGCCTTTCATGTTATAGCGAGCAGACTCTCGCTCGGGAAAAGATTTAAATGAACGCGAAATCCTTCACATTGAATTCGCGCCAAAAAGCCAAAGCATGTTCTTGCCCGCGTGTGGCACAGATTACACAAAACTCAAATAAGCCGCGCACAGATAAAAACTACCACGAGTTCCAAAGTTGAATTTGAAAGTTTTGAAAAGAGTTACACAGACGAGTCATACGAAACAAAGATTTTAACGTAACCATATTTTTCATAGTTGTACTAAAGTTTTCGACTTACGAATGCGATTTTTTTTAAGTTTCCTGGCAACATTTATTTCAGTCCTGCACAGGTCACCGCAGTGCGGTTATGTAGACCTTTTGTGGAGATTAAGTTTTTGTTTGAAACTTGTCTCCTTGTGAGGGTTGCCAGATTAAAGTTTATGAATGTCTTGCGTCAATTTATTGGTATCTGCCTTTTAAAAGAAACTTTTCGTTTAGTTTATTGGCTAGTGCTTTTAGTGTCTAAGTAGAAAAGTTTCGGGTAAGTCTTTCGGGAAGTTTGACTAAGAAATAAAAGAAATATACAAAAGATACATGGCATAAGGAAAGTTAACAGTTCAGACTATCCTGAAAGAATATTTTCTTTTTAAATCACAGATTTCCTAAATTGATATTCGTATAAAACAGACGTTGTTAGGACTACAAAAACGAAATTTTTAACGTATCCCAATAAAGTTAAAGATCAGTCACTTCTAAAAGATTTTGTCTGACAGCGATTCAGACCTAACTTTAATAATGGCATATCTGATAATTCGCTGTAATAAAATTTCGTGAACTCAATATTGCAAAAAAAAAACCGTTGGTACCATCAAGCCTGTAATATCCAAAGAGCACCAGTTACGTTTAAGCACCATGGCATAGGTGGTGAGGCTATTACCATATACCGGGTACAATTCCAGACTCCAAGTCACTACTACAAATTCTAAATTAGAAAAATCCAATAGTATCCGACCCGGGATTTCAATCCAGGACCTCCCGATCGGCAGTCGCGCTTCCAACTACTCGACCAAAGAAAAATTGAAAGAAATGTTACGTTATATTTTTATAATTTCTGGTACGTATATTAAAACAAACAACCTAAACGAGACCTTTTAGAATTGCGGAAAAGTATAACAAACCAACGACATAACACAGAATTTAATAAAAGTGTCAGGAAGCGCTCGGAGCCCTGACGCGATGGCAGATTGCGACCGATTTGTCAGGCTTAGCATCTCCGTGCGATTGGCCCTGGACGGGTGGCCGCTTAGAGCGATTTTCCTCTATATTCTCTGCTGCTGGAGGCAAGTTCAGACACTCTTCGTATTGTCATTCTGAGATAATACTCTTTAACAAAAGCATTAGGAACCGATTAGGAACTGCTAGACTAACCGACAATAAAAATATATCTCGACATTGCAATTGTTGAGTTAGCTCAAACTCTAGTACTGATACAAAGAGCTTAAGGCATAGTTATAGCAAATTAATGGATAGTACTGAAGACCCTATCGTTTTAGTAAAATAAAAAACGAGCAATATTTATAAGAAACTTAAAAACCCAAGTCCACATCAATGCTCGCAGCCCTAGCATACTACAGCTGAAGGCATTATGCACAATCCGAGCTAAATTACACTCGCTGTGTGTTAAAATTAAGCAGGACTTTAAAAATTAGTACCTCTTTGTTTTACAACTGCAAGCGGAAGGAGAACTGAACGCAGTCAGGCTTTGGACTGTGAGCCATACTTGTGTTTATATTCACATCTTATAATCCCGAGGACACATTAACTGCAAGGCGCCCTTAATCCATAGAAACAGTTTGTGCTCGCCGCCGCTCGCTGGAACACGCCTCAGTACTGCTACTATTAAGAAATTCTGGGTAAAATACCCTATTCTTTATCATATGATAAGCTTGCGTTTAGCCGCGATCTCTCCTGATGGAAAGCGTGGATGCGTCTGAAGATAGAGCACGCATGCCTAGGAAAAGCCTGTTCACCCTTGTTTTGAAGCGTCCCAAGTTATATGTGTTTGAACAATATTTTGTGTATATATCATCATCATTATTATCAGCCTACTCCCGCCCACGACTGGACCTAGGCTTCCCCGATGGCATGCCACTGAGCTCGATCTATATATGTATATAACATATATACCGATTTAACTCACGTACGCTTTTCGGGATGGCCCGATTAGTTAGTATATACGAGACAATTAATAGCAAAATACTATGTGCTTATGTCAAGTTATCTCAAATCTATGATTTGAGCTTTTTTATATTAATTATGCTGTTGAAGAACTCTGTACAGGTTGTCTTAAACTTATGGACCAATTTTAAAATAACCGATATTTACAGCCTTCAGGTCTATCAATGAGCATTTTCATGTAACAGAAACAATTTTTAATAGGCAAACGAAAGTCTGTGTTATAGTAAGTAGCAATTTTTTTTGTTTTTCTTGTTGTTTCTTTTTTTTGTGTTAAATTTTGAAAATAAATTATTCAGAAATTATAAAACATAATGAGACCTCTTATGTAAGAGGCAAAGTAGAATTTGTGCCCTACTTCGCTTCACAATGGGTTGAATTAAATTCGTCTTCAGTTCCAAAAAGCGTCCCAAGTGGAGCGCTGATGAGGGGTCATAGCGCTTCGCCTGCAACAACTTCGGTCCCCGATGTCCTATCGTGTTCCATTGCATTCTGAATAATGTCAGTTGTAACTGAACTCTGTCTGCGAACGTAACACAAAAATGTATAAAATAGCTGAAAATGCCAGCAAAGGTAGCATTTATTAGATTGGACTTTTTAGTGTTATTTATCCACCTGTAATGTCCTAAATGCTAACGTAACGTATATTAAATACAACATAACGTAATGCAATGTAACGTAACGCAGTATGTAATGTAACTAAAATATGTCAACACTATAAATTTCTATTTTCAATATATGATACATTATATTTAAGGTGACTTACTTACCTCACAGAATACCCAATATTTTAAGTAAAAATTTAAAATAAATACATTCAAAACCATACCAAACAAAAATGACATATGACTTAATGAACGATGAATGACTGAACATTTTATTATTGAACTGAAACCGTAACATCACGTCTGTAAACCCCGAAGGGGTAGGAAGAGGGCAGTAGTAGCTACACTCCCACGTTTCACCAGTTACATTTACGTCCCATGGAATGGTTTGTGAGCCCATTGCCATACACCGGTCGCAGATCCAGGCTCAGATTCACTACTAGAAATTTTAAATTAGAGAAGTCCAATAACACCCGACCCGGGGTTTGAGCCCAGGACCTCCCGATCGGTAGTGGCCCTTGCAACTACTCGACCAACGAGACAGTCAACTGAACTATTGAACTGAAAGTTTTAATTGCTAAGTTCCATACTTACTACTCCACCGTATGCCTAGAAAGGGAACCATAAAACCATGAATAATACTGGCACCTTTTAGGGAAATACCTTCAGTGGTTTGGACCCGACCCCCACCGCCGAGTTAGCATTGTAAATTTTGACATTGTATCGGATTAGGGTACCTTTCCCTTTGTTTTCACTTCAACCTCTTAGGTAAAAGAAATAACACTGAATATAATTATGTACTCGTATATGAAAATGAATTAAAAGAAACTAATAAATTTTGTGTAGCCCACATGATTAAAATTAACAGCGTAATCAAATATTGAGCGCTAATAAATTAAGACCGCAGCTCGGAAAACGTAGTGTAGGAAGCCCTCCGGCCCGGTGGAATGACGATCTGCGAAGGGCTACAGGCAGATGCTGGATGCGACAAGCCGAAGACAAGTGATGGCGTTCATTGGGAGAGGCCTATGTTCAGAAGTGGACTGAGATAGGCCGATGATGATGATGATGATGAAATTAAACATCAAGTTATAATAATAATGAAACAAAAATAGTAGCTATTAATGTACACACAAACAAACAGAAAACAGTGAATAACGAAATTTCGTAGCATGATACTAAATACGAAAAATGTTTGTCCGTATGCAAAATATCGACATAAATGTTGAAATAAATATATAATTTCTATTCAAATTCTTGAATGAAGAATTTGAATGGGAGACACTTTCTTCCTATCAATAAGGTTATTTAGAAAGATCCGGATAGAAACCAACGCTCGCGCTGAATCGCATTAGCATTGCAAATAGCTACGTTGTATCGACAGAATTAGCCTCCTGAACCGATTGCTAATGTAGACTTGCGTGTCATGTCGTCAATGTACTTTCCTTAGCACGAAACGTTTTCTGCTAGAATAAGAAACAATGAACTTAATCATAACAGAACGGAAATTGTAAATCTATGAAAATATTTTAATTAACCGAAGACAATTTCCAACGGATACTTAATTAGAAAATAATAATAATAATACTAGAAACATCACAACATTATGCCTGCATTTCCTAAAAGAGGTAGGCAGAAGACTGCAGTACACTAATATGTTTCAACAATTATGTTACACATCCAATGATTTAAGGGAATGAGCATATCGCCCTACACCGCGTAAATACCAGACACCGTGCTGTAAATATCAAGTTGCAAAACTAATGACCCATTAAATAGTAGAATAGAGAGAAATAGTAAATAATTATTACCTAAAACTGTTTCAAGAACCTGCAACAAAGAACGAAAGAGCAAACGATCAAAATGAAGGTTTTATGTTGTTGTTGTAGATCCGTACTCGTACATTGGAAACACATTAAGTAGAATACTTTAGTGCTGAGCGAAACATTCCTACAATTGGGACGTACAAGTCATATAATTCACTAGATAGGCTTACAGAGTAGACGATACCAGGTTCGACCCTCCATCGATTTTTTATCTACAAGTACATGAAGAATTTAATTCTCAGTTTTTGGTTTACGTGTGTTTTATGGATGTTTATGGACGAGAAAAAAATTTGCGTGAGAAAATGAAACTGAAATGGTCGTTTCATAAAACTAAGCGTGGCCTAGCTTAGTGCCGTGATACATTCATATATTGCTTAGCAAATTTTAAATGAGCATAAAGAGATCATTTCCTAAATCTTGGAGTGGTCTTACGTATATGCCGTGATAGACTTATTTCATCATCATCATCATCAGTCTACTTCCGTCCACTGCTGGACATAGACCTGTCCAATGGCATGCCACTGAGCTCGATTTCAGCTCTTCGCAGCCAACCACTGCCAGCCACTTTGCTTATATCGATTGTATATTTAGACATATTTAAGTTTGACAAATTTTGAAGCAATTTCGTTACTTCCAATGAATCTCGGTTGGAACGAAGCTTAAGGCTTTATCTGGGGCGCAGAATAAAAACAGCTTACAAAATACACAAGTGAGGAAAAAATAGGTTATCCCATTTTCTTCGTGGAGCCAAGGACACTTACAATTGTTGATGGTTGACAAAAGATCTGTAGGCGTTTTTCGCTTTCTTCCTTCTGTTAGAACCTTTTTTATGGAGCTTAAATGTGGTCTCTTTATGAGCTATTTCGATGGAATAGTATGATGAAGTGGGTTTTATGTATTGCCGTTGAGTTCGGTTTCATATTTGTCGGGATAATGTTGATGATAAATTGGAAAAAAGAATACAATCAACATGAACTGTAGCTTATATTCAATTTGATAAGGAACTTTACATCATTGGGGGTATCAGTGGTAATTGACAATTTGAAAAATGGGGATAAGCTGAAAAAGGTAGATCTGCTTGCAAATCTTCAATGATGTGAATACCTAATATATGTCGCCTTAATAATGTGGTTGGATGACATTAATTTATTAGAAAATAGCGTATATGATTTTCACAATACAGATAAAAAAATTTGTTTACATTTTGAACCTTTTAAATTGTAAACATTTACTCAAAATTGTCCATTTTAAATATTCGTGCTATCATATCGTGGTACCGGAATTTCGTTCGATATTGAAGAGCTTGGTGTAAAAACGCGAAACCAATAAAGTTTAACTCCAAACTAAGTCCGGTGAGAAACAAAAACAGTACTCTGGTACCAAGTTAACGGGAAATGCAAAGCCCTTTCATTCCCCGATCACCGTGACGATTTGACTCCAACTTTGCAAATCCACGAGCTGAATTAAATAGCTTCGAAGCTTGAAGATTTTATGGTGGATGTCTTGAGATCTGCACTAAAATCAAACCACCATTTACAAATTCAAAACCTTAAGCTGCGAAAATAAGATCCATTTTCAAATGCCTCCTAAATTTCGCTGTATTTGTGGGTAATGAGCCAAAAACATCAGTTGCTCTTTTTGTGTCGTTTAAGGCTTCAACGGTGTTCAGTCGATCTAAAATCGTTTCTACATCTCTATTTTCACATTTTGATGTTAACTCGAAGCAATAAGGATGGTTTTCGAGTGTTGATTTGAACTGTTTGTTGGCATTAGTGATGTCGAGTTGACGCTGAAGATGACAGAAATGGCTGACATATATCAGTTCTTGTGATGTTTTTTGTTAAAGCGTCGGAAGGCGACAATTATTAAAAGATTCACACAAGAGATTGTACGTATGATGTGATTATTATTCACTTTTTAAGTCAACAAGAGACGAGTAGTGAGTTCGTTATAATTTAGAAGGTTATGTCGTGCTAAATGTATCCAAGCCTACATATAAAAACAAATTATGTAATTTAATATATTAGCACAGAGGTTATATCCACAACCAGAGCTATAAAAAGAAACAATAATGAGTAATTGAACCTTGAAGCGAAGGACACGGTTGTATAATAGTTAGGGAAAAAAATAACCCTTAAATTATATACACACACACGTATACACATATTATGTCTTTTTTTACTTAAATTTAAAAAACGGTTATTTTCTATGAAGCTCCTATTACTATAATTACATGATAGAATATGTGCTAACTTGATAGACGGGTTGGTAACTAAGACGTCAAAGTTACACACGAGATTGATGACTCTTTGCTATGGGTAACAATCTCTACCTAATACTTGACACGTCCTCTAAAGTAGATAAACTTTCAGCAAACGCTACTTGCGAAAATAATTGACAAGATTTTTAAGCCTTTTTTATTTAAACTATCAAATAGGCAGACGAGCAGACTTTACCTGCTGGTAAGTGGTCACCATTGTCTGTGGACATTTGCAACACCCGAGGAGTGAACAATGCTGTACACGCTTTGAAGGAGAGCTTTCTTTCCACTTTTCTTGAAGAACCCCATGTTATGAGGCTCTAGAAAAACCTCCGATGGAAGCTCATTCCACATTTTGCAAATGCGCGGCAAAACCCATCGTGAGAACCGAACTGTGAGGCACCGCTATAAGTCCAGTTGATGCGGATAAAATACATTTAAAGTAATAAAACATTTATGTAAGACATCGATCTATTGGCTGTAATCCAAGAATATCTAACTCTTTATCATGACTTTTAACTACGATTGGAAAATACGTGAAACTTATCTTAACTAGAAATGTATAAGAATGATTGATTACAAATGCTTAAACAGTAAGTCTAGGTCTACCCTCAATTAGATTTTACAGTTGATTTACGTACAGAAAAAAAGGAATGCTACGATACATACCCAGTACATCCAGCCTTGATGGCCGTACAGACTAGTTTAACTGTAGAATAAGGTAGATTTAGGTATTTTAATTTGTTTAGTATACATTTACAAGCGTTTTATTAAAAAAGCATCACTACTCGTAAAACCGAGAGTCGCGTCTGTTTGTGCGCAAGCTTGCGAGTCTCACTCACATAACTTATCGAGTCCACTTAATTTATTTATGTTGTATATCTTATAACAAATAATATAGAAAAACTGACAAATTTGAAAGTAGACAATATCGAACAAACGCAAGGCCTAATGTGAAAACAGATAGCCCCGATGCAGATATATAAAAACAAAATAATCTGAAAGTACCGACATAAAAATTATTAGTACTTTTATGCGGGTAGTTCGATTTAAAAATTAAAAAAAAATTTGAATATATCAACATAAATATTAGAATTATTAGTACATGAGAGTAGTACAGTTAAAAAATAGAAAAAAACTGTGAAAGTATCAACATAACAATTATTAGCACTTACATGCGGGTAGTTTGATTTAAAAATAGAAAAACCGCTCACCATTTTTAGCCGCCATCGCGATAGTGGCGCCAAGTAGTGCGGCGGACGCGATCAGCCGACACAACGCCAGCGGCATGTTGACGACTCACTGCACCATCACATCACAGTCGCTCACCACGCACCGGCCGATACCATCCGCGATTCTAACATCACACAATACTCCCACAAATACATGTACTTGTAAATCAATTTCGACTATACACCCGATATCACACGCGAAACGATTTGTGGGTTTTCACTGGACGTTTGTTTTCGTTGTACCACAACAAGTCGACATCTGAAACAATACAAAAATGAACTTTAGCGTCATAAGAATGTAATAATGTAGTTACATGAGAACTTATTACAACTAACAGACACCATTTTCTGTTGTAAGCAATCATCAATATACATACATATATGTATACTTCGATGAAAACTTACAAGGACACTATCACCGCTCGAATTCATGTTACCAATTGTATCGTATTGTATGACCGTAATACGTATAAGTCCTTTATGAAATAATATTAACCTATTCACTTTAACCACGCTGACATGCATACAATACGATCGTTGATGGACACAGGTGCTAAGGAAGAACGACACCATATAGGTTAGGTACAGGCTGATGGCCAGAAGTCTCCAGAACCGTCGTGTATGAAGAAACAGAAACGCAGAAGAATCATGTCAATGCTGTATGCGTTGAGATGCTCGCTGCCTACTCTGTAACGGACCTGGAGTGAAGACACAATAATAATAACCTATTCGCCATAAAAATGGTAATAAATAAACAGACTACGGAACGAACACAAAGCAAAGGAAGGCTTATAATAAGTACGTGCTTAAGATTGAGATAATGACTAAGTGAGTGCTCGTGTCACAAAGAAATCGGGATGTTATTGTGTTGTTCCATGAAACGACTGTTACAAGTGAGTTTATTGGATGGGATTATTCGCTGGATTGTGTACAATATCTCTAATATTAGCAATTACGTTAAAGTGAAACAATCCTTTTAAATAATTATTATAATTGTAATCGTTAGCGATTTAATTATGTGACAGTTATGGGAATTGTTCATTCGTATTGATAATTAAATGTAATTTGTTGATAATTTGATTGTTGTTGATAATAAAATTGAATTGATTCTAACATAAATAACAAAGCAAGCGGACATATGCTCCGACGTTGATAATTTAAGGGATATTGAAGTCACAATTGGTCATAGTTTTGACTGAGCGTGTGATTATTGGACTATTAGCTAGTGCCCAATGACCTTGGCTGTTGAAGTGGATTTTAATGGTTCTGTTACCACTCAAGTCATATATTTATATAATCAGCACGTTCTAAGAATGAGAGCAAAATTTCTAGTAGTGACACGAAGTCAGGGCATGTACCTGGTGTATGGCAATAGGCTCACCACCTATTCCATGATAGGCAAACGTAACTGGTGAAACGTGGGACTGTACTACACTCCTCTGCCTACCCCTTCGGGGATTACAGGTGTGATGATACGAACACGTGTATTTAAATCACATCTGTATAAAAGTTTATATGTTTATTATTGGGTATACATATCTAGTTTAACAGCTATCGGGTTATGAAAGCTCACACCGTACTTAGGTCATATAGGTTTACAAGAGTATTTTCCATACTTATTGTTACATTAAATATGAATTTTAGAAGACAAGAATTTACTATGACCGAAAACTGTCTTAATTATGAAAACGTTCCCGGTTAGAATTGGAAACCTCATATACTTAGGATCTAGCTGTGCGGTTCCCTTGAATATCTCGGGGCGTCCTGGTAATAAGGTCTACTTTATTTTACATTACCCCTCCACGAAACAAGAGGTACAGCTACATTATTAAGGGTTTCTCCACTAATGTCCGGTATACATAACATCAGGTTAAGCAAAACACCAAGTGGAAACTCAAACCTGGACCCACGTCGCCCGCTAAATATCTATCGCGTGTGTGGTGCTACACGAAATTTCAAATTTAACTTGTCACTAACACGTTGCTTAGACGCCAGTGGAATTGCGCCAGTGAGAATTGGAGATTCCAAAATTATTATTACTTACTGACTGAGTTCTTTTTTGAATCATAAATCATCTCACACAAGCAGCGATAGCCTAGTGGTTAAGAATTCAGCCTCTTACTCCGGGGGTGCTGGGTTCAAATCCATGGCGCACACCTATTTACAAAAGTGCGCTTTAAGTTTAAATGTCACTTGCTAACGGTCTACACTCTATTCTCTTTCTATTCTCTCTTTCTACACTCCCTAGAATTTATTAAAATAAAAATTCTGAGGTGAAGTCTGCCAACCTGCACTTGGCCAGCGTGGCGAACTATGGCCTTAACCCTCTCAATATGAGAGGAGACCCATATTCCAATAGTGGAATAGTAAATAGGTCGATTATGATTATTATTGAATCTTCATAAATCTCGTAGACATCTACAAACCACAGACAGTTACGTTTCGTAGACATCACATTCACAAACTCATAGACATCTAAATCTAATAGTCAACAACATCTCGTAGACATCTACACCTTCTAGCCAGCTACGTATCATAGACACCTGCATCTCGTAAATTGATTGCAATACGAAATCGGACACAAATGACGTAATTATCTCTAAATACCACTTTAAATAGTTTTACGTGTTACTCAATCATTTCATAACAAACAAAAACGTAAAATCACACCCGTATTCCCCGAAGGGGTAGGCAGAGGAGTGCAGTACACTCCCACATTTCACCAGTTACGTTTAAGTCCCATGGAATAGGTGG
>DWME01005454.1:0-14860 GCA_018244795.1 Parelbella ahira ahira | reverse complement strand
TTGTCTTTGAGCGGTGTAATAAGTAATCATTGAAGTGCAGATTAGCTAACTGTTCTAAATTCAATAATTATTAGGTTTCTATCAAGGTTTCTAACAGTAGGTTATTCAAATCACTGTAACATACTCTTTTATTTTATCATTTTTATTAATCCATACTTCAAAATTATTCCCGAACATAGATGTAATTGAAGTATTTAAAAAATGAATACACGGTGTCCTTGGAAGCATATGTACATGTGACATAAGAATGTTATTGGTCTTATTTTGTACGTACTATATGTATAGGAAAATGCACATAAATATAAAAGAATAAATATCACTCGACCAAGGAGGCAATCATTATACCTATATGAAATTATTCATAAAACTGCAAATTAAGTTCTATCAACGATGCAAATAACAAGTCATTGGGCCAGAAAATTGTAACTAACTTACTAAGTGTTACAAGAAACACTTTAGCTTCCACGATTTTGAATTAAGGTCACAAGAGATTATCTGCGCACTAATTAATGGCGTGTTAATCTCTTTAAACTTTATTGCTTCGTAAATATTATTACTTAATTTAACTAGTTATTATTACTTAATTTAACTAGTTCTTATAGTCGACTTTGTACTGAAACACTTAAATAATTTCTGTACAATGTTTCATCGCTTAACATTTAATTTTTTTTTTAAACTAGAAGAGGATTCAAATATTCGGTTACAGTTTCAGTTTCGGCCCATAATTGGATCTTTTTCAGGCAATGGTTTCTGGTAAATCGTGTTTTATCACAAATTCCAAACATACAAATTTCCACGAAGTCGGCTCAGTGGCTCTGAAGAGAAAATATAAAATAGCACAAAATATTTAAAATTCCGTTTTTGATTTGGGTATAAATGAACAACTTTAATCTTTCGTTTCTATTCCAATATAACCTTTCTCATTAGGGGTTTAATCAACCCTTCAAGTTAATATTGATGAACTTTTCATTTTGATAAATCAATACTGATAGTAAAATAATCAGAGAGCATGAAGTCAAGCAGGGTTCTTAAGCTGATGACGATGATAAAATAGTTTAAAATGGAAGTAATAGTAAAATATTAAAATATAATGTTGCATGTTAAAGACGTGCTGTAACAGTGGAGTAAACTCGACATAAAACCTACACATATCACAATATTTTTCAATAAGGCGTGTAAATTATGTCAACACACATTTGGCCAGCGAGCCCGACGAAAGCCGACGAAGCTCTTCTGATTTTGAGAGGATACACAAGTTCAACAATGGAACGATAAAAGGATTGAAGATGGTGACAATTATTTCTAAGCCAATCTGCCGCTCATACCTTTTAAACTGCACTATTAATTGAGCACTATTGGACGGCAAGGAATATATGTAGGTACCCATATAGTTACAGCGATGGTAAAACATGAGAATCGTCATGGAAAGTTCAATCACCCTCAGAATCATTATGAATAAATGAATCAGGAATAACGGAGAAATAGTGATTCGGCCGATTTTCTCATGAATCATTTATTAATTTCGATGCTAATAAGAGTAAGAATGCTGAAGACAGGAGCTCATTCCATGATGCTCCACGTATCTTGCTTGTTATTGAGGAGCTATGTGTAAATAGATTTGAATGTGGTTAAGTCGTAAAATTATTATTACGAATTTCCTATATAATATCTAGTGGGTCCAATGTGCTGATATTGTTATCGCTTCTTATCAATGTGTTCGGCGATTTTACCGTTATCTGATTACATGAAATCCACCCACCAGGCGATCGTGTGCTTCATAAACATAATTTATGGAAATAACAGATTAAATCCTTGTTTGAACAAGAAAGGATGGAATGTTATTTACGTAAGCACTCAAGTAAGATGGAATGTTACTTAAGTTGTGTTAGTTGTCTATTTGACCCACAAATATGAATTATATAAACGTGCTAAACATTAAAGATTTAAATCTTTCGGAAGCACAGAGTCCTCTAAGAGGTATTGCATGTTTAAAAAACTTAGCTCTGGTCAAGAACTGTGTATAATAAATCTAGTTGATGATTCTGCGCATATTTCTCAAAATTAGCAGTAAAATAATTATGTGTTCTATGTGTGCGAATGCAATATACATATAGGTATACGATTCTTGCATCTCAATCGTGTGAGTGTTCAAACCCATTATCTTTCTCTGTTTATCAAATGCTCGAATTTCAAATAACATCTATTCGAATCCGAATCGTTTTTCGTTTACGAAATGAAACAGATTGTGTAGGTTGACGTAGGAGGGACTTCAGTATTATTTGAAACAAAATCCACACTGCGAAGAGTATGAAAAGGCTGAAAATAAGCGAGTGGAGTTTTTAAATACTTCAGTTCAAAAAAACTGCACGATGCTCAATTTGGCACTTTCGATTAACAGCGCAGTAATCGTTGAGATCAGGTTTACGTAGATACCGTATCATACAATTTTCGGATATTAGAACAGAACAAAGGAAACACCTGCATCTTCGTTGAGTTATTTTTAGCAGTTCGCAGACTAAATAATATCAAAACATCTCGTAAGCTAATGTTGCTGAGGACGTACCGAAGCTGCTCGCGTGTGTTTTGACCGTACTGACAGACAGATGTGCCCCGTAAATTTAAGCTCTAATGTGTATACAATGCATTCTGGTGATTTTGACTATACCAAAAGCCGTGTATACACCGAAAGGATTTTTAAAAGCTTCAAGTTGTAAATCACTTTTAGATTGCTATACATTACAATACAAATATTCTCTGCAGCAAGGTCGTTGCTTTGATGCTGAATATGTTCAGCGGAATATAGTTTGCGGCATTTTTTTTCTAAAGCAAATGCAACTAGTAGCTAATTGTTTCATATTATTAAAAATATGTTGTGATATAAGTATGTATTGCTTTTTTAGTACTGCAGTTAATGATGCTAGAGCTAGTACAAAGTGACAGACCAAGCTCACTATATTATCACTCCACCCAACTGGAGGGCGTCCTACGCTACGTTTGCTAAGGTGTGGTCTCCACTCCAGAACACGTCTACACCAACGGTTACGGGTCCAACTAGATTATTGTCGGTTGAATTATTTCAACTAAGTATATTATATGATTGTTAATACGAGTTTTCCCAGTGTATCCACAGCTTTATTGCTACAAGATATTACAGTTCGAATGAAATGGGCACTTGACAGACATTATGCAGCTTAAACTGTACAGTTTCTCGTAATTTCTATTTTAATCTATGCACGTTTTTGGAATGTTTATCGTAAACACTTAGTATAGTGTGTGTGCACATAATATGTTTGTACTTATATAATTTTAAGCGATTTCACATTATACATATTATTGTGAATTAAATAATTATCCCAAAACAACTTTGAAACTTTTCAATGAAGCCGTTTAAATTACTAGTCACTGCCGAGAAATTTATTTGTTTATATAGATTAACTGGGAAAATGAGTATTATACATACAATATATGCAATATTGAATGTCTAGAATTTATCCAGACTATTATTTGTATATTATATTCTATTTTGTCTGTTCATAACCGGACTTTACAAACGAAATAAATAAATATATCAATTGTCTATGTAACATTTATAGGTACCTATATTACTTTTAATTAATATAATCTTTCAGCGAAAATTAAAACACTTCTCACGATTTTTCGCAGCAAGGAACGTAAGCATAATAAAAACGCTAAGAAGCAATAAATCAAAATAATTGGGTCGGGTTTTAATAAAGACCGAAATTTGATTTATTTCATGGACAAATTCAAGCTAGTCATGTTATTCAACACATCATTTGTATAGTTCTATTGAGATTGAAAATGTTACTTCGTTTCTATTAAATGGTTTCACGGTTTCAATAATATGTAGTGTTCACAGCAATAGCATCACTATAATTTTTATTTCTTCTTCTATTTCTATTTACGTTCTCAATACCCTGTTGGCCAACATCACAGCTTATGGCCTTAATCCTTCTTGTTCTTTTCGGAGACCCGTGTCAAATCGTGGAAGGATAAAGGGTTCATGAAGATATTATTTTTCATGTATTGTGTGAAATCCTTAATATCTTTTTTAAATCTCTAAAGTGAAAAGAACATGCACAATAGAACAATGAAATTGACACTATACCTATTTCTAGTCGATGGCGCCTAAATGTTACACAATTTAAGGAATAATCTTTATTATATCCAGCGAAAAAAAAATTAAATATTTATACTTTACATACAGGATAATAATCAAATAGAAATAGTAGAAATAATAGCCTAACAACAGTAAGTTTCTAAATTTAAAAAAACCTAATAGCACCCGACCCGGGATTTGAACCCAGGACCGGCAGTCGGCTTGCAACCACTGGACCGACGAGGCAGTCAAAATCTTTTAAAACATTTTTAGAAATATCGTTAAAAACTAATGTAATGACTTACGAACATGAAATAACCACGATACACCTTTACATTTAGTACATTAAATGCTAAGAACCCTTATAGTACTATTAGCGACATGTTCCCGAAATATAATTCCCGTAAATGTTTGTGATTGACAGGCGATTAATCACTTCCGAGTCACAGAGTAATCGGTCCTTTTCAAAATGTGATTCAAGGGCAACCTTACATTACTAGTATGTTACATATGAAAAGTACGAATGGTACAGAATAAATCATTATCATCAATAACAACTCGTCAACATTATCAGAAATATCAACTTTAACTAACATTTACCCAAATCCGTTGTTACTATGCTGTTGGATACAAATCGTCTCGCAAAAAGGGATGAGCCATATTTTACTAAATTATGTAATGGCTGAGACAATTTGCTTTCAATTGGAGCATATTGTACTACACTCGATGTTGTATCCTTGCTTAACTGTTAAGCCATGTCATATTTAAGCTTTTAAAGTTGAAGTTTATATTATAGAAATAAAGTCCTGCCTTCCACGGCATGGATGTTTCAAAATTACCTGCTTCTCTATTTGTTACCCTATATCTCCTCCTCGATCTTACTGGTGCGAAGCTCATGAAAAATTCTACGTAACTCAAATAATATAGTTATTCACAAAATTGCTATAGTGCTTAGTTAATTTATTGCATCGCGTTGTAAGCTTGTCTCACGAAAATATATTATCTCGATCTAGATTACATTGGGGAGCGACGAATAGCCCGGACAACTAAATATTCACCAAGAAACATATATTCATCTCTACAAACAAAGCTCTCAGAATGAAATACATACAACCTTCTTACCATGAATCCAAACGAGCATGTCATAGATACAATCTCTATTAATCATTTCTCTTGCAGTTGTAATCATTTCTCTTGGAGTTGCTTAACACACTTTTTTCAGAATTCAGTATCAAATAACTGGAGTTATTTAAGACAAGTCAATAGGCACTTTCTAGACGAGCATGCTACATACATTCTAGGCTGCATCTCACTATTTAATAGGTAAGATTGCAGGTAAACGCGAGCCTATTTCTACATTTAAAAGTAGCGTATCCATGGTAACCACACTTATAATTCACTGATATATCCATCATTAATTTTTGACCAGAGTGGAGTAATAGAAAATTACAGAAAGATTTGATCGTAAATAAGAAGATTGCTTTCATTTAATTAAACGTAAGGCTTTTATTTCCTCACAATACAATGCCGGGTGCCAAGTCTTGGTCAGCGTCTAATTGGAACTAGAGTTCTCGTCTATACGAATCAGATTTTAGAACAAATACCTACTCGTACGTTGAAAGTCAATGGAAAATTTTATGCGCAAATGTATCTAAGGTTATTGAACGAAATGAAAGCCAATCAAGTTAAAGACAAGTCTCCGGCTATGCGAAGTAATTACCTTTTCCTTTATACGTATTGTTTTCTTGTCATTTACATTGTTTTGATACTACATCGTTGTAAATGTCATTGCAAATATGCTAATTGCTTTAAAATAAATTGGTTTGTAATAAGTATTTTAAAGCAAATTTCTAATATAACTTCGTGCAATTCTCACTATTAGTCTTTTATAGTCTTAAATTAAATAATGAAGCTTCTTTAGAAATTAATGTTTAAATCTTTAGACAAGTGAAAGAATGAATGAATTATTTAATAGACGGTTGAATGGGTAAATAACCGAATGAAAGATAGTCGAATGAATCGTTGTTTGAATGAATTAGTGAATGAGTAAAAAGCATATCCGCAGTATGTACGTAGTATGTTAAAGTTAACGCATAAACTCACCAACTTACCAATGAACGAATGAATATATAAAAGAATGAAAAATTCATTGGACAGTAACAACAGAGTTGTATTGCTCTTATAAAATACTTTCCTAACAACCTTTATTCCATTCAGTTGAGTTTTTCTTCAACTCGTGAATCAATCGGATCATATACGGATCAGTGAAGGTGGGCGTCAAGAGATTTCTGTAAATTTTAAGCCGCTACGAAACTTGAGGCTTAGCGATTTTTCCTGTTAGTAACAACAAAATTTGGTATTACTTACTTTATTATTATGCTATCACGCCAGGTCTTTCGCGGTGTACTCAGATAGCACTGAATGCCAAAAATCTCTATCCTTACAGCCCTGATATGTTTTTTGCTATATTCATAACTCTTTTCATGTACTCACGTATTTCATTTCATTTTAGTACTATATAAAGTACTAAAATGCTCCTGGAAATTTACACGCAGCTCAACTCAAGCGCCAGCCACATTATTTAATTTGTGAGGTTGTTCATAATACCCCATAGGCTTAGCGTTACCTGCGCTTCGTAATGACCTAATTATGATAACCACAATAGCCGTTGCTTAAGTCTATAATCGCTCTATTGTTTTTTAATAACGACTAAAATGTCATTATTCCATTTCCAGGTCTTGTACCGCGCTATAATGAGCTTTTTAAATTACTGAAGTTCGTTGATCGGGGTTTTTAATTGTTTTTTTAAATTTAAATTTTTTTAATTGTCCATTAATATATAGAGCATAATTATAAACACAGAGTGAGAGGATATGTAGACTATTTCACATATAAATATGTGGCCACTAGTAATGACGATGACCATGACACATACATAGATAATCAGGTAATCGTAAAACAATAAACTCGCGGACGGAGTAACAGCATAGTTTTTAAAGTTACTTTCGTACTAACATATTTTATCGAATTGTACTTATGTTAGGAACAATACCTGAGACGAATAAACAATATATTAAGGATTGTAATATATCCTATTGGATATTGCTCTGATACTACGACCAACGAATATATAAGTAGATTATATTGTCAAGCGCATGTAGTTTTAGTAAGCCTTTTATTGAAATCCTGAAACTACGCAAGCTAGGGTAGGATTGCGATAGTTCTGTAATGGTATCACTGTTCTTCTATACAGGGATTTCGTTTAGATGTATGTACATATGTATATGTATAGATTTTTATTGACCGTCGTAATTCGCATTGAAGCCTTGTTGAGCTGGTTTCAGAAGTCTGTCAGCTTATCGATAAATTATTGTCCGGCAGGGAAAGTCAAGTGAGACAATAGTTAAAAAAAGTTGGTAATAAAGATAATACCGGCTTTATGTCCTAAGCAATTGAGAAAATTTAAGTGTGAAATCAATAGACTTTAGAACTCGATTGTATTTTATACAAAGCATTACGTAGCTTTGTTGAAGCTTTAAACCGAAATCTGGGTCGTCCTGTGCTTTGTAAATAGTGAAAATACCCCCAGGTCTATTTCATTAATGTTTTAATTACTTGCCATTTAATATCTTTTATGTCTTAGTTTTTTCAAAATATTCATTTTACTTCAAAATGGAACATCATGTTTCAGAACAAACATTTTTCATAAAATCATTTTTCAGAATATCACGTGTCATCCTGTTTCAGTTCACCATGTTTGAGATCATTGTGTTTCAGAACATCATATTTCTGAACAACATGATTTAGAACATCATGTTTCCCGACATCATGTTCTCTTTGACTTTATTACGAAATGATGTCGTAATTATTGCGAATTTCAGTTTTGATTAACTTAAAAAAAATCTGAGACTGATATTATGTATAGTTTCGTACGAGATAATATGTGTTTTTTATATATCATCATAATCGTTAACCCCTTTTATTGTACCTCTGTTGAACACGTGGCTCCTCTCATAATAAGAAGGGATTTAGGCTATGGTCTACTATGATGATAAATTAATTAGAAACATTAAAAGCTTTTAAGTTATTTCTCGGTAATTTTTTTCCTTGCTATACGTAAATGCGTCAATAAACTTTTAAATTTATTTGTAGCGAGTCAAACGACGCTAAGCTTACTTTTTTTGACTAAACTTTTCGATGTCGCATTTTGTAACATTCAAACAGTTAGGAAAAAAACTGAATTGTTTTGCTAATTGTGCGCTTTTTATAAAACTTTATTACATGAAAGCTATGTTGGAACAATACAGAAATGTCGCTCACTGGTATTTTTTAGAAAATTAACATCTCTTTGTCACAGCTGTGGAATATAATCGCATTGCATGTCAAAGTGCTTTTCATATCACCAAGTTGAGACAATCTGACGCATTTATCAGTAATAAATCCTGTCACAATCTCCCGGTTTAATATAGGTTTAATATGAATGGTAGGTACTCGATATTTCTTATCGTTTGAAAAAATATTTTGGGAAAGTAACTTTGCTCAATTTAGGTTTGATTCTTTTGTATTATATCGTAAAGTAAGTGAATTTTTGTTCATATTTTCTGTTTATGTATGTATAAACTTTTTAATTTATCCGATGTAGATACTACAAGATTACCATACTTTTCCAAGTAAGCAAAAATAAACTTCGTGACAGAAAAAAATACTACACTTTATGTAAAAACTTAACTTTAATTCACGCATCACGCAATAGGCGTAATGTTATCTTTTATAACGCCTTTAATCCCCCGAGGGGTAGGCAGAGGAGTGTAATACACTCCTATGTTTCAACAGTTACGTTTATGTCCCATGGAATAGGTGGTGAGCCTATTGCCATACACTTCATGTACACTTCATATAAACATAAATAACCTAGTGTAATTACTTTTCCAAATCCATAATAAAAAAGAGGTGTAGGGAGGCAAGCCGTAAAACGGTTTTTCCCGCCAATTGTGCTTAGTAAAGCTATTTGAACCCTTGTGGGCTATTTTTGTTGCGGACGGCTAAGAATCCCCCTTAAGGCGATTAGTACACAACCCTTATAATAAGTGAAACATGTTTAGTTCAGTTGTACGACGTATAGTTACAATACATGTAGAAAATAGAACTTGGAGTTCGGTCAGGGCCATTTCTAAATTGACGTGGCCCGAATTTCGCGATTTTCGGGAGCGTTTCGCCCTTGTCATCATCAGAAAGCCCATCCACTCTTATGGTAATGACACATATCGTATATTCTAAATTCGAAAAACCCTAACCGTCTATCTACTGGCCGGAAAATTGATAAATGACAAGTTATCTTCAAAAAGCCCATTGATAATTATAATTTACTTGTTTTTGTTTTTGTTTTTCATTTATAAGTATATGTATAAAGTAACTTTTATATATATAAGTATATAAATGTAATTTATATATAACGGACATTTATATAATATCCCGTCTGCCGATCGGGAGGTCCTGGGTTCAAATCCCGCGTCGGGTACTATTGGATTTTTATAACTTAGACTTTCTAGTAGTCACTCGGATTCTGGATCTGTGCCCGGTGTATGATAATAGGCTCTCCAGCTATTTCATGGGACGTAAACGTAAATGGTGAAACGTGGGGGTGTGTTACACTCCTCTGCCAACCCCTTCGGGGATTACAAGCGCGATGTTGCGTTCAAATAAATACTTATTCAAATAATAAATGATTTTATATATATATAACGTTTGTTTAACCAAAAGCTCTAATATAATACGATCTTTAATATAAATTGTTGCTTATTAACACGTGCTTCGCGCGCCTCGTGCGGTAAGCCCGTTACAGCCTGTCATAGATATTGTGTTCCTAGTGCTGTTCTATTGTCGATAGTTTAAGTAATATATAATAATACTATCTTGGTGTGCACATAATGATTATAAAAATTATTATAAAAAGTGTAGCTCACGCATGGGCATTGATTTGAAAATAGGCCTAGCTTGTTCTATGATAATCCGTTCATATTATTAACACTCGAATACAAACTAACAATCCATGCTCATTACAGCATTATTCGCACGATAAATTTTATTATACTGAATATTCATACCACCCGAATCACTAGTATATCGACAATTAACATATCGATAAACGTGCAACACTGCTAATTACTTTTTGTATCAACGACGAGCCGGGCGGTGTCGAACGCGCTACGATTGCGTCTGACAGTTTGCAACAGCCCTTAATAACTTTATATGAAACAAGATTAGGCTGTGTTCGCACTGATGTGTGATCATATTTTTTTATTACTATGCGCTGGGCTAGCGTTTGAGCGTGACACTGCCGGATAGGTCGTAAGATACGTCTTAAGATAGACCTCGCGTGCTTAGAAAATACCATTTTCCTTAGTCTTAGATTATATTTGTTTAGGAATATTGGCACCGGGCGGCGGTGCGCTCTAGTCCTTCAAACGTTATTTTGAATGTTTCATCGTTCTGTATAACTTTTCTCGTCATCATTATTATCATTTTATGCATTATTTTACTCTGTCATCCATGTGTGTTCTCTTAGAATGAGAAGGGATGAGACCATAGTCGGCCACAGTGGCTACGTGCGGGTTAGTGTAATTTCTAATCAGCAGATAATTTCATATATTTAAAGAGTTTTAAGCGCCAACTCCTTAGCTGTTTAGACTTCAGCTTTCAACGCCCTCATCTAGTTTTCAATTCTTAGCGTGTACCTATTTTTGGTAAATTAAGTTGCGTGTGACTTTCAAAATAAGTATAATTTAATATAACATCGGGAGAAATATCTTAAGAACACTCCTACGCCGGATTTATCCATAATATTTCGTTTGTAATTCTACGACATGCAATCAGTAAGTAAACTGTTAAACCTAAATAGAAAGGACTTTAACACAATCTATTAGTTTTTAAAGCAAACGAAATGTTATATTCCACAAAAGTGTTTGTAACACTTTGTTTTTATTAAAATAATGACAGCGTCGCCGAGGGTGTGTTTGTGATAAAAATTGTTTTCTTGCCACACCCTCAAGCTAGAACTTTATCCTAGAACAAATAAAAGGAATTTTGAGACTATCCCATAAGTATTGTTCAAATTCTATTTTTAAAAATTGGTCTATCCTTACATATCAGACTTGCTTCTTCTCCGTTCTCTTTACATGTCACATCTGGATACGATTGTTCTATATATAAGCTTTTTAGATGCAAATATATTCAAAGGGACTAAATCAGGTACTCAAACATAGAAATCAGTTCAGTTCATTACATTTGGATTCTCCCATACTGAACGTGCAATTAAGTGAGTCTTTAATACGTTTAGGGGAACCGAACAGAACCTCCATCGTACTGCGAGTAACATCCCGCGCTACGTCATCACTTGGGCAGAGAGAGACAGACGATAGACTGTATAAGGGTGAAAAGGATATATAACGTTCATAGATTACGCGAGGTATAGAGTAACACCATTTCTCATAAACGCTCGCTCACAGAGACATTCTTGTATGGTCTTTAATAAAATTGAAGTCGCATTAATACAGCACTTAAAACTGTTGTGGTTATACAATATGATTTAATCAACCAATTGATATTTAAAATGCGATTTTTTTGTATGACGTAACTTTTTTTAAAAGATTATTGTAAAGTTTGACGCAAAGGTCTAGTCACCAGTACCTATGTACACATTATTTAATTAAAATACGAGACTTTTGGACTTAACTTTAGAGCTAATATGTAATTTCCCTTATTTATTTATTTAAATGTACAGGAACCAAAACCTTTGATACCAAGTGGCCTGTTATTTACACCATATTTTTTTTTTCGTCACTTTAATCATTCCACTGTTGGACACGAGTCTCCTCTCAAAATGACAGGGTGAACACTACCAAATATAAAAAATCAATAACACAACTAAACCAATTTCAGAATCCCTTTGTACAAAATATACAGGAAGCGGTAAACATTATAAACATATAATACGCGTTAATTATTTCCAGTGTTGAAAATTTTACGTGCCGTGGAGGTTTTTATAAAAACAAAAACACAATGGTGTAATGATTGGTCGTTAAATTTAGCTTTCGTTTAGCGGTTTCTCTATCATCGCGTAGAGCTGTAGTCATTAAAACAGTTTCGTAAACAATGGGGCTATAAATCATCTTGGTTTTTTTACGATACAGTAATTGAGTTATCTTGTTAGAGGAACACAAATAAGCTTAAATATATCGTGTCCACAGATTGGGTATCACGCTCTGAGTTGAAATATCCAAGTGAGTCAATATATTAAATTTATTAACTAAGTTGTACATATTTCACATTATTACATTTCGTTTAGTCAAATTATTCAAAACTGAAACACAATATCGAGTCCTTATTCAGAATCTAATTCGATAATCGAATTCTAATAATGAATATTAAATACGTTTCATATTTACCTAACTGTTATTTATAAAAATCATAAATATACATATATTATATTGAATTGCAAGAATAACAATTTTGAATTTTAACGTGAAATAATCACCACCTATTCCATGGTACATAAACGTAACTGATCAAACGTGGGAGTGTACGACAGTCCTTTGCCTACCAATTCGGGGATTGCAAGCGTGATGCTACGTTAGGTTATATTTTGATTTAATCGTTCTAACGTTTGATAAGATAATGAACAATGAAATATTTTTGCACTATTATTTTAAATTCATAAATATTTTGTATAGTTAACCTTTATCGATATCTTTATTACCAAACGCTGGATTGTACGTAACAGAAACACTGTATGAACATAATCTTTGCGCTTATCATCAAAGCGAGGCAGTCTGAGGCCACGCGCGCTCGCTCCCTCTCGCGTCTTGAAACTGAAACTGAAACTATTGTGTTGTTTTGTGTTGTGTTGTAAACGTAAGTAGCTTGAAATTATTATTCATTGCACAACAGGTTGTTAATGTCGCCTGGAACCGTGTTTACATATTGATAGACCACTGTTTAATTTGTACTGTGGCGGATTAATGAAATTGAATATTAATAAGAGCCTGAAAAACGATCGCTGAAATAGAATATTCGTAAATAATACAGTGAAGTCCATTACAAATGTTCCATATTTACTTTTTATATTTCTGGGGTCTGTTTCATAGAATATCGAATGTTACAAGTCGTTTAAGGCTTTACAACCTCAAAACAATGCTTTTATAAAAACGAAAAATGCTTATTAATTTAAGATAATTTTAAGATGTAAACTATTGTTGTTCAGTGTTGATATTTCAGCGATTGTTAAACATGGGTAGTACCATGCACACACACCTTGCACTAGTGTGTTAGTGTGTTTGGGTGTATTTATGCATGCGTGCGTGCATGCATGCGTGTGTGCACGCCTGCATTCACGCAACATGGCAACCCTCAAATACCTGAGAGTTGCAATACCTCTAATAACTGAAAATTACCATGATGATAAAGTATATTACCTAATAATTAAAAGAAGACATAATAAATTATTTTATTAAAATACTTATAAATCTGATACATAAGGATTTATTGAATTTTGAATTTAAAATAAGAATTTTAATAAATTTTAAAATAGATAAAGATCGAACTCAGTTTTTGTTCAATAAATATGAAGTCAGTGCACAAGTAAATAGACTATCTTTAATTGTTGTAAGCTTTAAATTCTGACATGAAAAAGGTTTTGATTAACTTTAAAATATTTATATGAAAAGAGAAAACAATGTTGTTTACTGTTCGTTAAAATAAGATATTTAACAAGATGTTACAACGGAGCACATTAAAAATATATAAAAACACATTAAAAGGGTGTTAAAACAAAACACATCAAAAGAAAGGTATAAAAACAGGATATATAAAAAATACATTGCATTTTTCTTGGTACCGTCAAAGAAGATTGAATTATTTTTAAGATAGAGAGAGACAGAAGATAAATTTATAGACTAAGTCAATAAGAATAAAATAAATTTCGTGCGCACACTCTTTAAACACAATTAGCGTGTACGTTGTTCGGGTATGACGTTGAAGGTCTGTATAAAGAGTGCAAGATATTTTTAACTGCGTAAAGTTGAAGGATACTGATGATTGTTAGTTTTAACGTGTGGTTATTCATGTTTGTTTAACTGTTCCCTAAATGGTAGCGTCGGGAACATCATGGAAATATCTGTTACAATATGACGTTAAAAGTTGCTTTTAAGTAACATGACGTTAGAGGTTGCTTTTAACGTCATATTACTTACGGTATGGCATACCAAACAGTTGTGAAAAGGATTAATTAATTAATGTATACTGATTAGTACTACTGATTCGTATTTGGCTACCGTGGAAAACTACGACATTAAGCCATTTCCCATTTGTAAAATGTTGCATGTTAAAGGATCGATGATGTTGAAATGAATAATACAATATAAAGACAGTTGTAATCATACATATTTATATGATAATTTATCATCTGTCTAGCTGTAAACACAGCCTCTGAATAGACCGGGATCAAATGACGACGTAGAGGTACGAGACAAAAAAAAGTCTATATTAACTCATTGGAGATTTTAATATAATTCAAACAAAAATAAACAGCAGAACAACTTTCGCTTCGAATTGTATATTATGATTATATTTCCATATAAAATGGCAACAACAAAGAAATGCCTGTTGTAGAAAATATTGTACCCGACGGGATTCGAAATAAATCCTCGCCGTTGTCCTGTAACTGTGCGCTCATCGATGTATCCTCAA
>DWME01005453.1:0-14861 GCA_018244795.1 Parelbella ahira ahira | reverse complement strand
TTATTGTTCAAGAATTAATCAAGGATTATTGAGGGAGTCAAATTAGTAGCGGAAGCTCGAACGTATTATCATTTGAATGCGCGGTGCGCGTGTCAGGAGATCATTTATATGAGAACTTCTCTCATATTAAATGGATAATACTTGCAGACAGAATACAAAACACACGGTGGTTTATAGAAAACATTTAAGCCTCGCTACGGCCAACCCTCATACCAAGCTTCAAACTGACATATTGCACGTTCTCGTAACATTTGATGTGGGAACGTGTGAAGTTGATTTTATTATACGATTTCTTAGAAAGGCTAGAGATGTTGTAATATTTCTGAAGCAAAAAACATTTTTTTATTAAGACTTAGTTACTGTTAAAGTAAATTATATTGCAAATTGCCTATTGACATTATCCAATAGTAATACTGTAGTTCATCGAATAATTGAGATAGAGCTCGATAGGTTTTGTACAAGTTGCTGAAAGCATCTATATACATATACATAGGCCATAAAAGCTATTTATGTATTGTTTAGGCCATCGGCATGAAAACTTTACGTTGCAAGATTCTTTGAAGAAACCTTACCTAAACGATATTAGGTTCATTTTTCATTGTTATCGAAAAGGTTCGAATTCGCTCGATTGTTCCGGAAATTTCTGGAATATCTATTGAGTTGGATACTGACCACGCCCTCAAGCCGTGCACAACTAGTGCTTTGACTGCAATATGATTCATTCGATTAAAGCCTGTGAAGTGATACCAACTGTTATACCTATATTTATACCTATATGTTATAAACGATACCACAAGTCCAGAGTGTTTTGGGTTATATAGTAAATCTTAAATATTGTGCAACTAATAAAGTTATCTTATTCGAATAATATTGCATTCTGACGGGTAATCATAGCTACTTAGGTATAGTAAAACTATACGATATATAGACCCTTCATATGAATAATTCCTTTGGATTTCGTTAAATTTAAAGGGGTGTGTTTATCGGAAGTAGGCCACAGAATTTGAAATATTTATTGCCGCGATAAAGACAATGTTGACTTAAAATTAAATTCATGGAGTATAGTTATACATACATCTATTTCGCTGTTTTGAGCTTCTAACAACAGAATTCGTTTCTTGGAAATATAAGGTGTACTGTAATTAATTGTTTCTTTAATATAACAAGGTAGCCGATGAGAATAATATAGAGTAGGTTCTAGTCTTATGGTAACGTAACTGTTCGAATTTGCGAGGGTATTTCCGTACACACATCACAAAGTTTGTTTTGTTTAGGGGTTTACGTTAGAAGCTTCGTAGTGGAGTTTTAATTTTTCCATAGAGCTCTCTCAGCAGCTGTAGTACTTTGCTGGTATCTACTGTAAACAAAAGCTAAGTATGCTATTTAAAATAGCTTTTCCCTCTAATGAGTAGCGCGTAACAGCTGTCGTTGCTAAATGTGCGAAAAACATATGACGTTGGCAGTTTTAGTCATATTACGTGGAAAATTATGAAAATTAAAATTTTCTAACAAAGAGTGCCTATTTAGAACAAAAAGTAGGTAGGTACATCCTTATAGCACCTGACCCAAGAATTCAACCCAAAGCGATATGATCAGCAGACGCGTTTACAACAACTCGGCAAACGAGGCAATCAAGCTTAAGCTTGGTTTTATGTTTTTTGTACTTATTCGAATTTCCAGTGCATATGCAGAATTACTGTAGGTATATGTTCAACGAAATTTGCAATTGGTTTAAAATAAAAGCAAATTAACTCGTACGCCAGGTGGCAGCGGGGAGGTGACCTAATGAGGTATAAATTCGAGAGGGCTCACGGCATGAGAGCGCCCGGTCCTCGTAACAGATACTCGTACACCCGCGTCGGATGGCTTTATTACGTAGCTTAGCTTCGTATATAGTGTGGCTGTTTAAGCTGTGTTGTGATTAGTTTTAATTTTATTTGCCCGTAGAGAAGTTTGTAATCCAGCTTAAGGTTAATGAGGACTTAACAAATAAAAATATGGAAATAAATACAACAGTAAATATATTATAATTGGATGCAGGTGCAGAGGAAGACTAAAATTCACTGATCTTGATCAAATGGGTCAGATGCTGGAAGATGGGGGAGTTAGAAGTCTTCGAAAGTGGCACGGATGTGTAAAGAAGGTGATGAATGTTCCAGAAACAGGTCAGATTAGTCGGGACAGAGAAATTTGGCTTTCTTCTAAGCATGACTTAGGGTAACAAGAAAAAAGAAATACATATAATATTTATTTTGTCACATAACAGTGTAACAAATATACCAAATATAAACTCCCACAGTTTGTTATATAAAGAATCCTTGCAGGCCCACGTGACGAAAAGGGTCACAGCCCGCCGTTTCCTCAGTGACAACTGATAAATTATGTTGACTTATTTTGTCACGTACTTCGGACAACTGGGCTATGACTTATTGCGTTATATTAAATAGCGTTAAAGAAATCGAACAGTAAACAAAAAACTATTAATGGCACAACTCCTAACTGAGTGTTGATTTGTAGGGAATACCATCTCTCTGTCAATTCTGAAATTTACTTCTATTTATTCTAAACAGCACAACATCAGTTTCCATTAAACCGTATAGTAGAGCATGCATGTATTATTTTCTTAAAGTATCGTAAAATAGGATTGCATTTGATGATTATTTTTTTTATGTAGTAATTTTTTTTGTGTTTATTTGTGTAATATAACATACATAGGTACGTAAACGCATCGACGCACAGACATATTTGTTTTAAAACAAATTTCAAAATTATATGAATAAATTGTGATTAGAGTTATAGAACTGTTGGTTTAAATCATTTGTAATAAAAGTCTTCTACGACAAAATTAAATTGAAATAAGAAATGAAATAGTCGTATATAACCGTTAATGGCCTCGTTTCTCTTCTAAGCGTTATTATTGTTAGGGAGGTTTTATAAAGTGCAAGAATATCACGAGACAACCTAGAGGAAAAAAATACGGTTATAGAGTTACCCAGTGTGAGAAGATGAGAGTGAGTCCAAGCGCCAGCAGTATGTTAATTGTGCAATCTTTTGAGTTTATGTATATCTGACCAAAATGTTCGAGACAAATGAGTATTTACGTCTTTGTTACTGTGCGTGAAACTTGTGTCATAGATATGTATATATGTGTAGTTGTGTGGGTGGTAGAATATACATATGTACATACATGGGCGCATTTGTGTGAGTAAGTGAGCTTATACTAGAAAATTCAGGGAGCTTAGATCTGTTTCATCAAAAAAATATATAACGTAGAAGAATCCTCGAGAAGCAGAAGGATGTTTGCTACAAAGATTGTGAAGTAGTGATTCAATAAAAGAAAAGAACTCAAAGAAAGAACCTCATTAACGGGCTTTTATGTTTTAATTAATTATTGTATGAAACAAAGGCTTCTTATTCAGAAATGTTTTTGCGGCTTGAGCTTTCTTTCATTGGTAGTTGGCATAAGTTTTTATAGAATAAGCTCTCTGAGCGCTTATTTTTGGTCATACATTTAGTAAAGTGCTATACTTACTCTTTTGTTCTCTATTCAATAGGCTTATTATTCTCAACTATGAGAGTAATTATTGCTATACATTTTGGGTATTGAACATTTCGCGGGTGCAATACAATACAATTTTTAATACTTTTTACAATATATTTGGATTTATTTATCAACATCAAGTCCTTTATCTTTCCATTATTAGGGTTAGATTTAAGGTGATAGTTCACGCTCGCCAAGTATGGGTTGACAGATTTAACATGCCGTAGAAAATATTACGAAGTAAGTTTCATTATTTCATCAATTGACCTGGCAATGCGCATTTTTTTAAAAATGTGCACGGAGATGTCAAGTAAGGACTCCTGAAAGGCTGAATTTTAAACTAGGCTGCGATTAAAATACTTTTGAGTTCAAATATTTTAACGTACAAATATTGTTGATGTTTAATGAAACGCTGCGGGGCGAAATATCTTCACAATATTCTGTACTATGAACCTGCTGCGGTTTCGCGGTACTGTCGTGGAAGTGATCGATTTTGACAAAAAAATTTATAATCTTTCCTGAAAAATTTCATGTGCACTTTTTATCTTCATTACTAATTTTTTACTAGGTTTAAGGACAGTTTATTCTTAGAAAAGACAACCCTTAAGGAACCATAAGAACGTTATATAAATTACTCGGGACTTACGAGTGATACAATCGAGCAATAGAACGAGATATCAAATAATGTTGCAGTTAGTCACGGCTTATAACAAAATTGATTCACAAGTATGGATACCCGATGCGCAAATAAGGTTGTCCATACGTTTTAAGACGACGGTTCCGCCAACGGCCTAGGTAAATTGACTTCATCTTCTGCTTGACAGAAACGAATAACTAAGGAAATAGTAAAACTAAAGATATACTGAAAAAAATCATCGACGACATTTAGCTCGAAATCACTGACACGATTTGCTTTTTTGGAAGGCAAAGACCCATAGTGACGACTGACGATTAATCCAAACAGACCTATAAACTCTTTACTCATAGGTACCTACTCTGCATAATCACTAGTAAGACGGGTTTAAAGTTTTATAGGCCTATCCATTTATTTCAAAGTGAATACGTACATAAATACCTATATAATAAAAGAAGGATATTTAAAGAGCTCCTTGTGGTTGTAAAGTTGGTATTTTGTTCGAATTGTTAGTAAGACTACGTATAACACATTGGTAACATTTACAACATGTGCCGTGTTTTAAGGCTTGTGTTAGTGTCAAGTATTTACCGCCTTCTTAGTATAAAAATCGCAATTTAACTTAATAACTGTTCCATACAATACTGGATTTACGAAAGTTAATGTTAAATTTGGAACTTGTAAAATACAGCCGGCGTCAAATTTAAGCGGATTTGCGCTGCGCTGACCACCAGCCTTGCTGTTCACCGTCCAACATTCGCACAGAATCGGAATGTTTCTACTTTGTATTTATTCAAGCGTTATTACTTACGGTATTTGTAATTGAATTAAGGTTGGCTTGGCTTATTTACGAGTATGTTACGTTGCCGTAAATATAAAACTGTTTACTCAAATGTGTCCGATCAAAGATAAGTTTGACAAATAAATTTTATTGATGTTTTATTTCCTCCTTACCTACATTACTTAAATGTAGCAGGCGAATCGTGGATGTGTGGTACACCCCTCTGCCTGTCCCTTCGGGGATTATAGGCATGAGGTTGCATAATTAATGACTATTTGTTTCGAGTCGTCGGTATTAGCGTGGCATTAAAAATGAACACTCATATGCGTCTTCGCAGTCGAAATTAGAATTTCAAATAGATGTGTAAATTAGGTTGAGGTCTCCCTTCAGCAATGTAAAGAACAATCCCATTTGTATTCTCTTAATTTAAACATAGTATAAAACCTCTTTAAACAAAAATATTCTTTGTGTGTATTCGAAATCGTCAATATGAATAGTAAAATCTAATGAATTTTTAAAGGATGGTTAAATAAAAAAGAACACAGGAAAAAATATATATTAAAGTCCTTTTATTAGTTTTCAGTGCCTGGGATGACCGAGCTTAGTTCGGTATTTTATTGCTTTTTTTTAAAATACGTATTAGATGCAATGCTAAAGGGTACCCAATAATAGTTTTTCTCACAAAAGCAGGAACTCAAAAAAAAGTGTAAAATAATAGAACTAGAGACACCTCTCTCTATATATATAAGTATACCTGTATATACAAGAATTGCTCGTTTAAAGGTATAGAGATAGATTTTAATGCAATATCACATGTCCCAAATTAAACAAAAAACAATCTAAAGCTATAAAACAATTTCAACGACTTGACATACTTACTTTTCTCATCCTTCCTAATTGCATTTAGCTCTTTTAGCAAGTTGCCAAGGTTTTCTTTTAAAAAGATTCATTGTGGAATTCGACTCTTAACGATATAGGGTATCTTGTGGCTATCAAATGGTGTGGTGTTCAACTGCTTCCCATAAACGAGTCGTTTTTTCCTTTTTCTGACATTTCCATTGGCCTAGCCTTTGTAGTCATTCCATTAATTTAATTACACCGAAAAAGAGAAAATTAAAAGGAAAACGGTCCCGAAAATGTTACGCTTTTGTCGATGCTTATTTTTTTATTTAAGTAGGTACTTAAAAACGCTTAGATGCTTTATATAGCAGACAATAGGAATGAACAGTACTTTAGCTCTGAGTATTGTGAAAATGTACGTCAAATAATGGACTTGTATATATTTTATTGGTAATGCATGTCTTTTGTAGGAGTAACTATTCTATATAGTTTGGTTATAGAGCACAGCAGTAATCTTTAGTTTAGGAAGTTAATTTCCATCACTACAAGAGTTTATTGGCAGGTACTGCACTTAGTCCAGTCAGTAGTAGGACTAATCTCGAACACTAGAGGACTCTTAGCGCCAGTCACACCAGTAAGGTGTTAATAAGATTATTGATTAGTAATTGTAATTGTTAATATTGCATGAACAAAAGCTGTTGAAAATTTACAATTTCTTACTATTCGATACTACATAGTTCAATAAAGGCAGTGATGAGATTCGGGGATACAGTTCAATACAGCCGGTATGAACCCTACACGTTTTCAGCATCTGTGATCGCTATGATTAGATAATATTAAGATAAGACAATTTTAAAACTTCTGCTTTCCACGCTACACCTTATTGGTTTTTTTATTTATTTTATTGGTTATACCCTTTACAAATATTGTGAAAGCAATATATGTTTATTATTCATGAAGACAATTGAGGTAAATTGTAGAACTTGCAAGTAATAGCGTTTTATGATTAATGCATTTATTTGCGCAAGCGTTGTCTAAATATGTTTCATTCACGTTCACTCTGCCCTACAATTAGTAATAATTTTTTGTTCGCTCACTTGCAAATTTTCTTGTGTACTTATAGTATGAACATTCCGCCTTTAATATAGTAGTGAGATTTAATGGAGTTGTGCTCGCAGTACCAAACGTAACCCTAAAGTTTTTACTTTATGATTATTAACGAAACTCAATGCCTTGTGGAAAATGTATACCGGAAAAGTTTTTACTTATAATAGTTCCATTAGGAGGCACGCTTTAAAACTGGAATTTAAACACGAAATAAATGTAGAGTATCGAATAATACGAGTCAAAGTTGATTTCAGTACTTTTAGATTACAAGAAAAACTTCCGTGCAATCTGCTACGGGCGACTTGAAAGAAAGTAGCATGGGGGCAAACTTTTAAAGTAAACAAGACAGACGGAGCTATTAAAATAAAAGAAAACATGTCATGTGTATTCAGACTTTCATATCAAAAGGGTTTATACGCATTTCGTCTGGACGTAAATGCGCTATTTACTTTTTAATTGACACACGTAGTTTAAGTACATAGATGCATATAGTATTGTGATCATAAAATTCAACTTCGACCATCAATAACTGTATGATAATGCATTATATTAAATGAACACATAAGTATAATCTCATATCGTATATAGTATATGCGATATAGATTAAAAATAAAGGTACATATTGGAAGAAGTCAATAGTTAGTGAACGTTGCGGAAGTTACTGAAGGAAGACAAGTTTTTTTGTATTTAAATACCGGCACGATTAGCGGAAATATGACGGGAACTATGATGCACGAGTGTGGAGTGAGGAACGATTGTCTCATAATAAGTATTGTATTATTTATGCGACAGTTAGATGGGCGCGCGACGTCCTCTATGAGCGATTGTACAACGTACAGCTCCATTCACTCATCGAATCACTATCTTCGTTCACTAATGCGGCTCACGATTGAATACTTTTTAACGTTCGTTCCCTGTTTTTGTCACTTTTTCCAAAACATTAATTTATTTACAATTTTAATGAGTTTAATGGTTAAGATTGTATAATTAGGTAGGTACGTACATTAAGTGCATACGCTACAAATACATTGGAATTATTCCGAACTTATCGGACTACTTACCTTCTGTAGTGACATTAATGTTGTACTATATAAATTACAATATAATTTTTATATTATCTTTAATGGGAAATAATAGGCTATAAAGAAATCGTAAAAAATAATACTTTACCTCACTTTAATACTTCCTTCCTACCCGCGATGAAATTGGAAACATTAAATGCCGTCCGAAGTTCTCATTTACTTTGTTTGCATTTTTCTCTGTTATTTATTTGAACAAGTGCTAGTTAGCGACTACTATTTAATTCTTTCTCTGCTATTACGTATATAAAATTTAACTCGCATTCAAAAAATATTTTGTATAAAACGCATTGCGGAGTGGGTTATGTAAGAGTACATGTGCTAATTGCACTTACTAATATAACACTCTATTGATATAGGAACGAGACATATCCCTTTTCTTTGATATAATTATGATCTCAATATAGCTGCACGAAATGCTTAGAAGTCTATCTAATGTTACGTATCACGAGCAAAATGGGATACAAGTGAGATGTCGGCTCATGGAAGCCAACAAACGGTGGCGGGCGCGAGGGAGCCGTTTCATTTCCTTTCGCACATATTCACGAGGCGACGAACAATATCTCAGTAACAATGGCTTCGTAATTTGGACGAGATGGCGCCCGCGGGACAATACGTCAAGTGACTCATTATTGTGGAAAACTGCTTCGGGCGGAAAAATCATTTTCCTTACCTCACGCTGCGAACAATGAGCGCGGCGTGCGTGCGAATGGAACGTTCGAGTAACTTGCGCTTAGGAGAACAGATGACCGTTGACCGCCTTATGTTACGTTTATACCACTCTTTATAGCGGTTTTGAAATCCCTCCAGTAAGATGTTTGACGGATAGTTGTATAAAATACATTCGAAAATCATTTTAGACTAGCGTATTAATATTGCAAACCATACAATCCGATCAAATTGTATATGAAAACGTTGCAGTTAATCCTCTCGTCCTTGGATTTTGCACATAAAATAGCTGCTCGCTAAGCCGCCTGCAGTCGACTACGTCCGTTGTTTTTGTACTAACGAAATATGTTGCATTGAAAATATAGAATCAGTAATAAATAGTGGTATTTAATTATTTATGAGTCCGATCTTTATACTAATAGTTAAAACGAAATCTTTTAGGCCCCTGTCAGAACATTGCGCGTAGAAAAGGATGTGGGATTCCGTTTAATGTTTATATGGATGTATAGTGCATAAAGCTACAATTTTTATATGTGTAAGAAATACAATAAATCGAATAAAATAAAACATTAATTGTCATTCGAAATTGGAAACAAGAAAACTTGAAATAATTCCTTTTTAATATTAATTTTCCAATTGAATTGACATTAAACATGTTGCGTGCTAAATTAAATGTAGGTATATAAAATGATTGAATAATCAACTTTAGTTAGAACAATGGCGATTGCCCATCATTGATACGAAATTATACAGCTTAATTGGTTATGAAACGGTGATTTCGATCACAATTAAATAAATTATTTGGGATGGATGGAGTAAGTACGTTTAAAAAATATGGGAATGAATAAAATTGTACAATAAATAATTTACGTAATATGTTTACATACAAAGTAATAATGAAATACATATTGTAACGGTGGGTACAATACTTTATTACATTTTGTAAGCTTTGTATGTTTGCTCAAATTTACCTACACATTGAACTTCCTACACATTTACCTACACAAGTTGTAATATTCGTACATGAAACAATTTGTAGAGTAATCTTTATTTGATAAACGAAAAATGTTACTCGTTCTCGTAAGCTAGCGCTTTTAAATGTTTCCAACTAAATCCTCAGTGTTCAAAAGTTGTATTTACATATATGTTTTGTGAGTTTTCGACGGCACCCTACCCAGCGACACATGACACGAATAATTGGCAGTTACTAAAGTTAATTAAAAAAAAGAAAAATGTACAGACACTGCTAGAATTGGAAAGTATTCTAATGATATTACATAGCAAAATAAAATAACATCGCGGTTGTATTTACCCAAAATGGTAAGCAGAGGAGTGTCATACTACCATTTCCACCAGTCTTCTGAAAACCAGGTATTTGAATATTACTTTATTTTCATAGTGGTATTGGATGGTATTGTATATATACATTTTTATTCCATTTAATATAAAACGTGTCATTTATGTGCTATAATATTACTTTACATACTTTAGGGCAATTTTGAAGTCATAAAAGTAGGTAAAATAGTAAACAGCGCTAACGCTAAGTGGTTATAAGCGTTAATAATACTAAGTAGTACTTAGTTATCAACGCAGTGTGAAAGAAAACATCTGCGTCCAACATCAGAAAGAATCAAAGGCCTTCCTGAGATCGGTCACAGATGCGTCGATCTTTAAATCTACTTAGACTAAGTAGGACGTTTTTTGTATGCCCTTAAAATACATGCGAATTTAATGGTTCTCTACAGACATATGTACATATGTATATTTGAATTTAATGGTTAACATTCATGGAACGGAGTTTTTATGATTACATAAACGATCTTAGTCTATCCCAGCGCTTACAGGCTTTATAATTATTACGGCTATAGCTCTTCAATTATACTAATAGGTAGAATACATATACATATTTTTTTATTTTGTTTTCATGTCTCTATTGCCCGAAGGGCTACGCTGAGGAATGTAGTACCTACACTCCCACGATTCACTTGTTAAATTCTATGTCCCACAATGAATTAGGGGTGAGTCTATTTCCATATATTGGAGAAAAATCCAGGTTCCAAATTACTAGTCGAAATTCTAATTTTGAAAAATCTCATATTGCTTAAGCCTGGAATCAAATGCAGAACCTCTCGATTAACAGTAGCGTATGCAACTACTCGACTAATAAGGCAGGCGAACACAAAAACATTACAAAACTGTTCACTTATATACCTACGTATTAATAGTGATGATGTATATATGTACATAAGTATAAGCAGTCATGACACATAGGTCTTAAATTTTCAATCATAACAGCGCTTTAACAACAAATATTTGCGCTTAAAATAATAATACCCATGTCCCATATACAACATAAAACTTTATGTGTTACGGCTATTTCTGAGGACAACCTTTTAAGGTAAAATCGATTTAGCGCAGTGCCATTGGTATTATCGTTGTAATATTCGCTACAATGAGGCCATTTCAAGTATAATGCAATTCTTAACTAATGTACGTTTTCTGCATTTGCGCAGAGTAGTTTTAGATTAATAATATGTTATGGCGTTTTACTTGGAAGTTTCAAATTATCAGAAAAAGGACGCCTTCCATTTTACGTAGCACGGCGTAGTATGATGTGTCAGTTTATTAAAGTACTTATTAACATTACATTACACCTACATTTAATTAAGACATTATATTGAGTTTGCTTGGAGGCTGTCGCTTCACAGTCGAAAATTGAACGAATGAAAGAAAAAAAGAGTTCAGTTACCTTTCGAGACAACATTAGGCGGCGTTGCCGTTCGCCGGCCGAGCAATATACGAACGAGCAAGGTACGATATGAAACAGAACGAAATGAGTACTATTCTTTGACAAATGCTCAAGTGTGCGAATATGGAAATATGAGTACCGTGTTCTGCATGCTAAGGATAGCTTCCTTGTTTCTTATAGAACAAATATTATTATCTAAAATAAAAAAATATTTGTGTACCGTAATGACAACTAGTTCGGTTAAGTGAAAGCTTTCTCCGTTATATTGAACGGATAATAAAAGAGTATTTAGCATATTAAACACGTCATAAGCTTTTTGTATAAATTAATCATTGTTTGTATAGTAAACTACAGTTATCTGATTGAATGAAATATCATTATATTGTAATAAAAAATATTGTATTGCCCGATCGCTATTTTTTGTTTGTGTTCTATATTAGAAGTTACGCAGCGACTTTTGATACGATTTATACTAGTAGGTTTCATGAGTTCTGGTTTTTAAGGCAAATTTCATTATGTAAATGGGTGGTAATAACATGATTAGGTTGGTAGCTTATGTGTGAATTGGCTGACTCTAGCGATAAATACGGGTTACGACGGAAAAATTCAGCAATTTGAGAAATTTTGTGGCGTTAATTAATCCGTGAAAGGTGGTAAAAAATGTTATATGGTGAGATTGTTCCTTTCAATGGTTATTAGAAAAATTATTCTACGTTTAATTTGAAATGATAAGATCGTGCAGTAAATTACCAATTTTTAACTTAGTATTTTGCACCCCGGTTGGATATCAAGTTAGCATTTAATTGACGATATTATTTTGCAATGCAAAAGCTTCTTACGAGGAAAAATTATTACATGTACAAAAACATTCATGAATATGATCAAAATAGTTCTATTGGCAAATTTCAAGAAGTACCTACTAATATTCCAAGACACAATTTAACATACATATAGTACTATTTATCAAAACTAGCAAACTATATAGGTAAATATAATATCTCTTTGTTTGATAATAGCTACTCATATAATGTGCACGTGTATGAGAATAGTTTCGTGAAATCGTAACTTTGTAATAAATGTCTAAGTAACTGAAATGGAATAAGTTAAACATTTTTGGCTATTTCATTATTCTTACATTATTTTAAGTTCAGCGATACTTTTTGATTACGCAGAGTTGTAAAAAACCTTCGGGCTTCACAATGTGGCAGTACGGTCGTACTGTGTACCCGAAATGTCCAGACCCAAAACAAACACAATTACACTAAACGAGCCTAATCGAATCAAGCCTCCGAGTCAGCGAACGGATATAAAAAGGTTTTTATACTTTGTTTAAGGCGGCCGTTTGTAAGGACTACTTTAGCGCAGAAAATATTGAGAATATGGACTCGTAATATGTTCGGCAATATCTGAAATGCCGTACTGGCGTGATATGAAAGGATGAGGGTGGGAATGTGTTAGGAAATAGGTTTGCGGCAGATTGATCGAGGGCTTTCTCTGTCACGACAACACGTCCCGGTACGCGGATGAGACTTGAGCGTTTTTGACTTTTTTCGAGCCTCCGTTGTGATTTGAATTTTGAGGAGCGACGCCATGTTTTTTGCGTATTCGGTCGCTCAATTGCTCGTCGAGATCGAAAATAGTTTTTTATTTCTGTGTTAAGCAATATTTTCAAGCTTACTTTGCGTTGTGATTTTTATTTGTCATATTGTGTTAGATGCGTATTATGGTCGTATCAACTCATTACGTTGTAATTACCTACCCATTGAAGATTAGAATTATGTTTTTTTTCAAATCTCTATGTTTTTTTCGAATGCGGCATGCTTCATTTAACACCTTTATCTTCATGATCATCACCACAAGTTGTATGAAGTTATTGTATTAATTTATCATTGTATGAACTTACGAGTAGGTACATCTATAGGTCTATAGGGTGTAGGTAGTGACTATTTGTTTTGTTTGCAGGCTTCGCTAATATCGTCACACAAAATCAAACAAAAAAACTTAGAGATATTCTATGAATACTGACTTGTTTTATACGCTGTTATAGGTATGTTTAGGGCGTGCGCGGCTTGGCGGCGGATGATCTATGAATATCTTACGCCAGCTTATCTAAGTTTGTCGCGCCTCGCGTTTTTGCGGCTTACCTACGTTATTTACACAAGATATACACGTATCTAGCTATGCCACACTTTTTCTCACACCTTGTTATAAGTTTTGGAGGGACAATGTTGATGTACACGTGAATTATTTAGAGCAAAGTTGATTCGGTAAAGTTATTATCGTAAAGGTATCATTTAAAATATTGATTAAATCAAGTATGAAATTATCTGTTTAAATTAATTTTTATGGATAAGTGTCATCAAGACCCGGTGGCATTCATATTCCGACTGCACAAATAGAGGCAACAGAAAAATTTGTTTCTATTTAGAATATGCCCGTCTAAAATTTATGTGGGGACATGTGTGTGGACGTATGTATGTATGTATCTGTGACTGCTTAAACAAAACAATGCTTAAGAGGATGTCGTGCTTTTATTATCATGTAGTTAAAATCTCTTACTTGCGAAATAATATGATTACAACTATCTTAGAAATTTGGCTTTACCTACTGGATAAAAAGATAAAAATTCAATGACTGTGCTTTCGAATAAGAAAACAGCGGAGAGATTCGTCGTCAGTATTCTATCGCGGCGGTATTTCCATGAGCATATTTTTCGATTTGCTGGTATTGGCTCAGTCGGTGTGATTTATGAATAAAATGGTGTGGCGTGTGTACCGCGGGAGATATAGTGCGTATGTATGTAGCCGCGCATCTCATTTATCAGTCTCTTTTCATACTTTCTGACCCGTTGAAACCGTGACAGTCAAATTAATCTTTATGTTCCTGAATGTCCCGCAATCATTAATTGTAAATCAGTTACAATCCACCCAAACGCCATCGCGTTTTGGGTGGCAATATCCAGTATCGAGATGGAAAAAGTAAAATGGCAATGTGGCATAATATCACGGGGTATGAAATCAGGTCAAAGCTAGCTTTCAACAAATTGAAAGCAAGCTTTGCTGTTTCCTAGAAATAGTGTTTCCGTATTTTTCTGTCAAAACAAGTATTTTTTTCCAAGTACAGCGGCGACATTGTGTTCAAGGTAGGTTTGCATTGTGGGGCAGACCGCGCATTATTTCATACCGCGGGTTCATTTTGTCCATTGTCTTCTCGAGTAATGAAAAATTTGGTTTTGTCCTTCGGTTTTTGCACTACGTCATTCGGCTTTCTTAATATGTAGGTATCGCGGAAATAACTCGCACGTAACTTAGTAGATACATAATTATTATGCTATTAAAACCAAATATCATGTTACGATATTTTAAAACTCACTTTCAAATCTTGTCCGCGCTCGTCGCACGCAGCGACGCGCCAACCGTGACGTCAGTATTTTGTTATTCCAAATTATCACACACACACAC
>DWME01005452.1:0-14863 GCA_018244795.1 Parelbella ahira ahira | reverse complement strand
ACTTCTAATCATAGAATTAAACGGTGTACGCTCGAGTAATTTAGTACTATTTCAGTTATTTAGTAAAATTTACTTTACATATATATTCTTGGGGTTACGCTAATAATTTAGAAATATGAAATGTCTTGTTCATACATGAGCAAGTATTACACAACATATAATTCAATAATCGGATATAATTTATATATAAATGCTTTATCTTGCAAACGTCATTGTTATCTTTTTGTCGTTGAAATACGCAAAGTCACAAAACAAAAATATTATCTTTCTCATACCATTAAAATATATAATTTCAAAAGGAGTAAAGCTGTCGCATTACTCGTAAATCTTCACTATCTCTGTTTTAACAGTGTGCTCTGTACAAAAGACTGTCGGGCAAGTATCAACACGGCAACGCGCAGCCCCCACAGAAGTAATATGTTTTCAATTTTCAACATTCTCCCACTATGGGCTTCGATTGTTACCAGAATTTATGTCCTGCTGAATTGTAGCTGCGGTACTCATGCATTCGTTTTCGCACTATCTTGATAGAAAATTCTCAACACAGTTTATTGCACATTTTCAAAATATAAAATATGTTTCAGTACTTCTCAGAAGCAAATGTGGGATCGAAAAATGGGGACGTTTAAAAACGGTTCGATGTACAATAAAGCTTAAAAATAAGTACTCGCGAATACGCTATTCCTAGGTATGCGGAAACATTCTCGCGTCGCGCCGCCATGTCATCTGAATCCATTTTTATCGGACGTTAAATGACAGAGAGAAGGACGCGGTGTCAAACAGGATGTGTTCACCCATTTTATATTACATTTTATGTGCAGTAAACCCATCCTATGTATACTTTAAACCGAAATTTGCAAAACGATGATAAAAACGAGCATGCTTCTCGCCCTGGAACGCGATAAAACGTGTGAAGGGTCAAAACGGCCGCCGATACATCATAAAATTATATGAAAGTCAAGAGCAGGAAAGCGAGAGGTGAGCAGGGCGCGGCAAATTTATTGCGGTCTGCTTTCGATACCTATTGTGAAAAGCTCGTTTTATAACTTTTTTTAAATTATATTATGAAAATGACTCGACTTATCGTTCCATCGCATTCCCGCTCGACCTTTGTGTGGTCGGAGCGCGAGTAATATCCTAAATTGAACACTTTAATGTATAATATTTGTTGAACGGTAACAATTTTAATTGCCCGCGAGTAAAATTGTAATTTAACTCGAGCTTTACTGGAGTCGTTCGGTTAGAAGTGCTGTGGATGTAGTGGAACAATTTGCTCTCGTCTTATCGCGTCATTTGAGATCAGTGCCCGTGAAATTCGTCGCAGTCGCCGGTGAGACGCTGCTGTAGGTGCAGCTGTTCATGAGATCAGGGTTTTAAAAAGTTATTTGCCAGATCTGCTTGACAAAAGTTGTAAATAAAGTTGTTAGTAAATGGCAACGCGAGGCTATATTTATGAAACAAATGTGAAGACCTGTTGAGATCTGTTGCATCGCTGGCTGCAGGCCAAGTCTCATGTTGGGATCAGTTAGAGTGGAGGCTCAAGGATAACAGTTAGCGTCGTAGGAGAGTGCCAAGATAACTACAGCCTGCAGCGGGCGACGCCGTGTTAACAAACGGCTGTAAGACTTTGTTCAGTGAATTTCTGTTGCCAATATATTTATTGTTATTTTTATTGTATTGTCATTTCCAGATTTAGGGGTAGACAGTGAGCACCAACTGCCTAACAACAATTAACCTAATGCCTGCCAACTGACTAATATGGATCTAATCTTACACAGCTGACATGGTTCTTCTAGATTCTTCACTCTCTTTATATACATAGGTACACACGTGCCACGACGGTTTCCGAGATTTCTTCTAGTCCCATCAGCCAGTTTCTGACCCATTTGGTCAACATGGATCAGACTTACTCTCTAATTACAATACTATTACAATCGATTATGTTAGGTTGGAATATTTGAATTTTGAAATTATTTTTCGAAACGCAAACATTGTATTATTAAGGTTTAATAATTTTATTATCGACACAGAAAATAAATTGGGTATTTTCTTAATTACAAGTAGAACATATTTGGCAGTCTCAATACGCATTATCGCATTATTCTTGCTAATAAGCAGTACTAATTAGGGTGTGGTAGGCGGGTCTAATATCTACATGAATATATGGGTAGAGAACCCTCAATTTCAAGGACAATATTACATTTGTTACAGGAGAGAACTTAAATATTGATTGATATTGGTTATAAATTCCTATAGGTTTTGGTGAATATTTAATGTACATGTCCACTAACTTCTTTTAGATAAAAATTCTTGTAATAGTAATTTAATGTATATACAACATGTTAGCAGACTGATGATATCCTCACGTCTACGACATATGCTCAGAATTCCCTTGCTGTCCTACAAAATACCTAGTTTGTAAGGTCCCGTGTGTCTATGTAGACAGCTGTCTAAATTAATATGTTTATATATTATACTCACGTATAAGACCCAGTCCTTAGGGCTGTGCGCGTTAGTTCCGCAGACGTAGAGGCGTCCGCCGTCGCCCATCGGCTGGATCACGCGCACGTGGTTGCGGCAGTCGAAGTGCTGCGAAGGGAGAGAGATATGTAGATATGTACAATACGGAGAAATACAGACTTGATATTACGTTATGTTTATACAAAACGTACGTACAGCAAATCAGTTTGTATGTATGATAAACATGGCATAGAATATTTCGACACATGGCCATCTGATCGTGAAATAGGCCAGCCTCTGCTATGGTTATAAGACGGTTAACAACCATCTATATGCTTAAAAGGTTATATTATTTTCTTGACAACCAAACGAGACAAAAAATTTTTGGTTATTACACAAATTTTTGACTTGGAATTCGAACCAATGACCCGCGGCTCAGCAGTGAGAGTCACTAACGCACCATTTATTATGCTGTATTAAAATGTATTAGTCCTCTAATATATTTTAAGTATTCAAATTGTAACGGCCAAAATTAATAATAAATCAATAACTTAAAATAATAAATGACCATCTAAATAATAACCTTTTTGGGTTATTGTAATTTTTTTCTTTTCCTTTAACAATCGTACATATTTATATATTACTCATATATACTATATATAAGTACGGTCATTAAGACTAAACAATGGCTTCTCAGATATGTGGTTAGAGTAAGGTTTGTATTACGATAAATATAAAGGAATTTATATTAGTAAGACAAAATAATTATTGGCTTCAAATGCGAATTAATTTATTGGTTGAGATATACGAGTGAACACGCAGTGCATCGCGAATTGGTGCAACGGTCTCTTGGACTATTAATAAACAATCACGCTTTAATCATCGTTTAAACGCCTTTCATAGTCGTTAATCGACTATTTGTAATCGAATCATCGACCGGAGCGACCTTAATCGGGATCAAAACACACCTAACCTGATTGTGTTCAATGCTAAACCATAACTCATTTAGTTGGAGGGTCGTTGAGATACGATTCGCCTGAACCATAGCAAGGGCTAATTAACCCCACTAATTCGTTTACTGCGCGAAGTTTTGATAAAAAATTTGTTTACACAGTTCAATAGTTGGTCCATTGAAACTATACCGCGATAAACAAGTACGAAGAAATCTATTCAGTAGCTACGTAGCGTGAATTTTAACGGAATAATAGTGAAACGCTGAAGTGCGTGGGTGTGTGCCAGTGTTCGCAGGCTGCGATTATGCAAATTTGCGTCGAACATAAATATTGAACGGTACATTAATATTCCGAACGACAGGAATATGCGTTGCTCGTTTTAGTGAATAAAACGATGCGATGCACAAAATGAACGAATTCCGCTACGTTTCTGTTCATTAGCGTTCAGCTTTTCGTAAATGTAATCGCTCTTCAACTAATGTCACCAGTGCAGCTGCGAGTAGAATAATGTGAAGATAGTGTTACCTGCGTGACTTCAAGCTTAAGGATTTTAATTGTTCTTCTTTGCAGTTTATGTGACGTTACTTTATAGTCTATTTTGTAGTCTTTCTGTAGCCTTCTCTGTGACTTCTTTTGACTCATGATGACATGAGACACGTTTAATAAATGCTTTGTTGTTATAAGTTTTTTCAACAACGATGTTTATTGGCATGTAGTTCTCTTATTGATAAAGATTTAATGTTTAGTTAAGCTAGCGTATAAACATTGAAGTGAGTGAAACAATATACATACCTGAATAATGCAAGTGACGTTATATTAACAAACTATATTTTAAATTTGTAATGTATTTTCTATCTAGGTCGTTCTGTAAATTAGCAAGAAATCAAAAATATATACAATAGCTCGGAATGAAATCTATTTGTATATTGCTCTACCTCAATCTAGAACTTAGTTGTATTCACAGCTCATTAACAAAGCAGATATGAGAGTATAGAACTCCATAAACCGATCTGCACATAGAAGCAGATACGGTCAACGGTACAAATAAATATATATTGCTTTTTTAATATATAGAGCAAAAATGGAACAATTTTGTAGCAGTAATCCCTGTTGGAACACTCGCTGCCTGGTTATGAATATCAATTTATTTTCTGTAAAAATAAAGTGAACAAACAAAAATGGAAATTGATGTAGAATGAAGTTATCAATATAAAAATAAATTGGAGTGACATTTTCGAGTACGAAGTGGAACGTGGTGAATGTTTATAGATCGGTGCATGGCGTTTGCGGCCGGGCCAGAGATTGGAACTAATTTTCTCTACGTCACGACGAGGACCGTCCGGGCACACGACCATTCTACGGATGTACTGTCACACTTTGAAATGTAAAATATACGAAGCGGAAAGGGAATATCACAGAATTCTCTTGCCTCTGAAGAATCCGTGCTTTTCTTAAATCGCTGCATGTAGGTTTACAATATACAGATTCTCGTTGTGAAATAGTTACTTTTTGTTCGACAAATACTATTTCAACGACAATAGTAGCCACGTAATTAGCGCACAATTAAGTGCTGTCGAAAGCAATCTCCGTACAATGAATGCTATAGCAATAAACGAATTCCGAAGTAAATCCCAGCTGGTAGTTTCCCGTTTACTAGGCGCGTGAAAATAAACAATTAGAAGAAGTTCTTTGTTTCCTCGTAAAAAGTTCCGCCACAGTTTCTTTAGTTGGGCGTAGGTAAGTTTCCGGGAGATTGTTCTAAAGTAATTATCGGATTAATATACTTGGAGCGTTCTGTTGTAGTGACGTGAGCGAACTGTTTTGCGCTCAGAAACAATCAGAATAAAGCCAGAGAACAATCAGGCTCGCGTCTAAGTTTCTTTTAACGGCACTTGCCGGCGCTCTCGCATAACTCCGCGCCGAACTAATGCTCTCGATTGGTCCATTTCGTTAATTATTCGCCACTTTGTACGTAAGTCGATTTACAGCCGCCTCTACTTTACTCGCATTTTTTTTGTGAAAGAATGTTTTGTTTGTGTTTCTAAAGGTGTTTTACCAATGTTACTTAGTCGTTGTAAGATTTATATTTTATACTTGTATCCGTTTTTCGATGTGTTATTTCTAACACTAGTCATAGGAAATTCTGTGGACATGTCATTTAAAATTTAGGAAACGATTCAGATTTTTGTCACGTTGAATACTTGTAAATTAGGAATTTTAAGCATAAAAGAGAACAAAAATAAACACCACATTTCTATGTTCTTCACCCTCAATTAATTTACTCAATTAATTTTTTGATAACTAAAATGCAGAATTTATGTAATATGTATGTATGCATCCAAGTATGTATATGTACGTGTTGTGTGTGTATATGTATGTGTTGTGTGTATGTATGTAAATTATATATGCATAATTGTAATCTTATTATATATTCAACTATAGTATACAATATCCCACTTTTTTTCTTTTTTTTTCTGTTCTTAAATTAAAATTAAGGTAATTTAGTGCCTATCGCAACTCTTCATCATCACCTGGGTTGACTGGAAGAAAAAGCCAATTGGCATTAAGTCCGCCCTTTGTTAACAACAATAAATAATAAATAAATAAATAAATTTACTTCCATTTCGGCGGAACCATAACTATCGCGATTTACTTATTAAATTCGCTAACATCGTTGTAAAGGACAGCGAGCTTAAAACAACAAGGTGAGTAGCGGCCCTGTGGTCGCCTTACAGAAATTCGCCGACGGCATTTTTCCAGCCCTTTTCATGTTACGACATCTTGTTGGGAGAAAGGAAAACTCGTCGACAGCGAGCAACTTTGATTATAGCTTTCACGACTAGCCTTTCCGTCCACGAGTGAGGTGATAGACTCGGAGATATTTCTTTTTATGGCCCTCTTTGCTACTAATAAAACAAATTTACTTTTTTCTCTATCGAACTGCTCGTGAGGGCAGCATGTAGTCGCTCGCTTTTCTTCCTCAATTGCGTAAGTTTGACCTTTTATTTGTGCGGCTAACGGATTGCTACAATTCCGCAATATTCAGTCATATTGTGTGACGCCGCATGTTGGAGAATTTAAGCTCGAAAAGTTTTCTACGCAAAGCTTTTAGAGCGGCAAAGCTCTATTACTGCTTATTTAGAGACTTTATGTATTTCGCAGAGCAGCCTCATTTCTGGTTGCGAGTTTCATGACATTCTTATTACGTATAACTGTGTTGTCTCTGGTACATAAAGTAAACGATGGTCGTTATATGGGCGTGGTTAGTAATATTGTGTGTTATGTGCGACATACGAGTAACTGAGTCGAATCGTCATTTATGTGTTCTCCAGCTGACGTTGTAACTTTAATCAAGTTGATTCCCGTAAAAACAGTGTACCTATTATACTAAGGTTAATAAAACCGCTTAAATCATAAAATTATTCTTTTTTTAAATGCACTTCAATTGCCTCAAATTAACGCTAGAATTAACTTCAACACTTTGCAATAGAATTGGGTAATTTCCTATAGATGTAGCGCAACCACCAAACTTGTCATATCAATTACGTTTGGGGCTCACTAAAAGAGAGAAAGCCAGCGGCGCGTACGAATGGTTCGCTCGCATTATCGAATTAGTGGCTCGTGCACGGCGCAATCGCTCGCCGATCTTGGAGACGGGTGAAACCGCCGAGAAATAAAACAAATATTGCTTTTGCGCTGCGATTGTAAATCAAAATTAACGGCTTTAATATAGCGAGCGAGCGGGGCTTTAAGCTCCCCGTTATGAAATATGCCCGCAGCCGCCGCTCACTGTTAAAAACGGGATTAACCCGTGATGGAAATAGTGCTAGTTGGCTGGAACAAAGAGACCTAGCCGATTTAATGAGGCGATAATGACAATATGATTTCTGTTTTAATATTTCTTTTTTATTGACTTTTAAGGACTTTTGTAGGTATCACAATTTTTATATGGTTTTATACAGTGTATGTGTAAATTAACTTTAACATATTTATATATAATTTAGTTATAACTATTGTCATATTTCTAAGATAAGTAAGATATATACACGGATGATTTAATTATTTATTCCTAAAACTAAAAACCAATCAAACATTAGCATAGTAACATTTTGATTGATTATATGACAACTGGTTAAGTTCGTTTCGTTTAAAAACATAGGTATTCTTAAACACTTTTCGAGAGTATAGGAGCGTAATATTTAAAATCGACTCTACCAACCTCGGACTTTCCTTTGGAAACGCATTGCGCCACGTTGCTCGGCTCCAGATTTATGGAATCCCTCTGTGAACAAATGAGTTACTGTTATCAGAGCCATACAGCGGAAAGATTTCCTCAGAAAATATTATTTTGTGGGTAGTTTTTAATAACGTTGTATTTTATGAATAAATATATATTATGAACGTATATCTTTTTTAAAAAACTTACCTCGCAATGTGAAGCACTGATATTGTTCATATTAAGTCTATATAGGCGATCCCTGGAACAAAAAAGGAATTTAAATATCTTGTATATCCGCTTCTGATTATTATTATAAGTGAAATCACAAAATTCTAATTTCGGTCGTATAACTGTAGATATAAATACGAAGTACCAATTGAGAATGTGATAACTAAAAAATAAATTTTATGATTTCAAAAGAGTATTATATTTGAACAAATTCGGTTAAGAAGCAGTGGGTAGATTTGAAAAAAGGGTCGAGAACATCAGACAAGTTTGAAGGGTTGTTTCATAAAAGCGGAAACGAACAGCTTAGTACGACCGGAAACATTTAGAAAAAGTTCGCCATTAACTGTCACAACACAACGGCATACCTTAGCACACGTTACGTGTAAATGCTAGCCGCCTATCACGTCTATAAATCGGAGTTCAGACGAGTGTACCACGGTACTAGCGTAGTATAGGCGTGTATAATACCTATTATGGATATAAATAATGCTTAACAGTCATTGTTTTTCAGTATGAATCTCTTTGTGGTAGACATTATGAACATACACAAAGACAATTTCAAAGACCCCGCCCTAGCTCATGCCACTGTTGTGATTCAAAAATTATTTGTGATAAAAACCTTTCTAAATGTTAAAGGCTGTTTTTATAATTATTAATAATATTATTATAACGTCAAGCAAAGTCCTTGATGAGTTTGGCAGAAAGCATAGTGTATTTATAATAATAGGCCTAATATAATGAAGTTATTTAGATAATAAAGATAGAGGCTTGATCGGTGATCGGTTTACGGCTAAAAATGACATATGTACATAGGAACATTATTGGCGGGAACTGTATTGTCGTGACGTGCGCTATTGACCTATATACGGATCATACGAGTACATCGATGATATACATAGCTCTCTCTGTGCGTTGTCATTCGATATATTGTTTTAATGAATAGTCTAATATTGCCTTATCTCTTGAAAAAACCTAATAAGTCAATATTTGGCAAATATATGGCGCCATCTATACTGCTAGAGTTTGCACAAAGTTCACGCGGGCGAAACCGCGCGAGTGACCTAGTAATCATATATTCTTATTATATAGTAATTAGTAAGTACATAGCGCAGGGTTCTAAATATCTCTATCATTATAGAACTATTTGATTACTGACTATTGACATTCATCACTGTCTTCATACACGCTTGCCAGTTCCGGCGACAAATGTGTGAGACTTAGTAGAAAATAAAATGGAATACATTCTATTTTTCATAGAAAGGTATATTATATTTATGTAAATATATGTACTTACATGGCTCCAACATACAAAGCATCACGTTTGGAGTCCACGAAGAAAGTTCTGTAGTAGAGAGTGCCACAGGAGAATTCACGGACATGATCTGTAAAGACAAGAAAGATATTTATTTTTGTGTCGACAATAATTGAGTTAGGTGTGGCACCTTTTAAAATGGTATCCACCTCTTTTCAGAATTGGTTGAAAAGTTATTATAATTGTAGATTTAAAAAATGTAAATCAATTGTTGTAATGTTTATACATATATGTATAGATTAAGAAAGACGAATAAATTATTATATTTTAACTAGAAACTGTATTTCTAAAGGAAGAAAAAACAACATGAAGGGAGTGTACATAAGCTTATTTTTCTTAGAACAGAATTATGTTAGCAAAGAAATTTATTTGATCACAGAGGTTTTATATACATAGATCGCATGGTTTTAAATAGCTGTGTCGGCTGAGTTCAGATAACCGTCAAGAATAAATATCAAAGGGTTGTTTTTTGGAGGAAATTTCTAATATCGTGATTTTTATCTTTGACTTTCAGTTTATTTGAACTAGTTTAAGCGTAGGTCGCTCCAAAAAAAACGGGCTGATATAAAAAAAAACATTTATCTATTGCTTTCTAAAACCGAAAAGGTACGCTTCTAATTGTATTATTGTTCTATATTAAATAGTGTTGGGGAGGAGAAAGAATATATCTCTCACTCCTTCTCCGGATGCCAGGGTGTCGTAAGAGGCGACTAAGCCCGGTGCTGGTAGAGTATGGTAAAACGCGTTTTGTCAAGTCACGGCTAAATGTCTTGGCCGCTGACGTGCAGCAGCGTAGGCGGTGCGAGAAGCTGTACTCTGCGATCTTCAATCCACAAAAGCCCTTCGGGAGACGTCAATGTATGATAATGATGTATATAAAAATATTTTTTTAATGCCTAATTTTTTCTCGAACCGTACAATTTGGAATTATTGAAGCCAAGAGTGAACATACACTTCTAAGCGAGCTACGTTACATCCTGAGCTACGTTTCGATTATTATTAGGTGTCATTTTTTCAAAAGCGCATATGACTTAGAAAAATGGTTAAAGCACATCAAATTCGTACAAAGAATCAAAAATGGAAAACACGTGATTGAAAACCAGCAATACGGCCAGTCTCTGCTAAATTTGACCGTGCTTATCTATTATTTGGGATCAGGATGAGACACGTTTGTCGCGTGTCTCGTTCTTCAGTGTCGGGTGTTGCAGCGCGCGGACCGCCGCGCGGAATTGAGTCACGCACACCGACCACTTTTACAACTGACTCGTTGACCGAGCGTCGCCCAATAACAACGCGGACACTATCTATTGTGAGCGACATGTGACGCACTGAGGCGACAATGGCACTGAGACATCGTTCTATGGACTTGTTTTTACGATATTAATTTACATTTGAAAATAAAACGTAAGATCACGCCTGCAATTCCCGAAGGGTTAAGCAGAGGAGTGTAGTACACTTCCACGTTTTACCAGTTAAATGTATGTCCCATGGAATAGGTGGTGAGCCTATTGTCATACACCGGGCACAGACCCAGACCTGAATCTTTACTAAAAATTCTAAATTAGAAAAATCCAATAGTACCAATAATAGGATTTGAACCCAGTACCTTGCAACCATTCGACCGACGAGACAGTCAACGAGGAACTAAAAAATGAAGTCTCCTTATGTCCTAAAGTCTTCTCACTTAACCGAAAATCTATATAAATAAGTGTTGTTCGTTTGTTTGCTTGCTTGATATATTTTTTCAAAATAGCTCTTGAACTGAGTTTTTAATTTAGTTTGGCATAAACTCTGCTTATGCTTAATAGCATAAGCTTTGTTAATTCTGTTGTTGAATGAAAAATTATATAAAGCTTATTATTTAATAAAGTAAACTTAAATATATGAAACATAAAAACTTACAATATTTCATACTTTAACGACCACAAAATTAACCTAATACACTTACACACACAATTATAGTTATCATATAAGTATGTTACATGAACATGTGAATAGCACGACAAGTATGATCTGCGTTAGAGACATGAACGTAACATTTCATCGATTACAATCTACTGCGAGTAATAAAATGTGGAACTCAGCGTAGCAGACGTGACGTGCTTTGTGAATGTTCGACGAGCGTGAAGTTTTAAAAACTCAACCATCTCGCCTGACGCGGCGCAGACCAGCTCGCGCGGAAGACGTTCCAATGTTCACCTATTTGCTCCACGCCGGGAATACTCCCCGACTATATCGTAGAATACATTTTTTACGAAGCCAGCCGTCGCTCTTTAAGTTATGCAAATCTTTAGAGGAATAAATTAAAACGTCGACAGTTGGCTCTCAATTCAGTCCGAGATATGTTTAATTCGTTTTATTTAAATTGCTCTCACGTGGAGTAGAATTTAAAAGGTGTTTAAATAGCTTTATAAGATTCGAAGTTTCTTCGTAGACTACGCCAGAGTTAATATCACTACTTTTATTGATATTTTGCAGTCTTTTGTGCATAATACGCTAGCCTTTGCTCGTATTTTTATTGTCATACAAATAATGAAAGAAGAAATGAGCCGTTTGAACGGTGGAAATTAATTAAGTGACTTACAGTTCACTACTCGACAACTTACGTATTTATATGCGAATGGCCACTTAATCATATACGTGTAATGTACTGTACATAGTCTAATGTACTGTATCGAAATTACATTGTTAATAACATAGCAAATATAATTATAAATGTGATCTTAGGCAAAGGTGCAATTAAAATTTCTAATACCTTTCGGTTCGAATATAATAGGGTCCTTTGTAGCACAAATGAATTCTGAATATGGAATGTGACGTTGACAGCAGGGAATTGGGCAGTGCACAGGATTCAGTACAGCACAGACAGCCTGCCGCTGGGAGACGCCTGGCAACATTGTATCGCCAATTTGCATGTGACCGATGATATACCTGACTTTGTATCTCTGTCTTTAACCCTTTCAAAATATGCTACAACATTCACTCCGGGGAGTTTACAGATACGGTAACAAAAGCATCAGTATTGCACAGTCTAGAATTGCTGTATGGAAGCAGTTGTGACAATATTCTATTGTCGGAGATCTGCATTTTCATATTTCTCTTTGACAGAAATTGAACAGATGTAAAAACAGAGATATCGGTTGTTTTTGTCATACAATTTTCTGAAATACCATCGGCAAAGCCCTTTAAATTGTGATTATTTGAACAGCGACAATTGCAACGCACAATGTATTTTTAAAATCGCATTACAATTCAGAATGTGTACTTCTTTATAGTACAGATGAAGATCTTGTCTGTTGGGATTTCCAAAATATTTAGCAAATAGAGACGGCATGTCTAGCTTCTATATAATCTGTTCGCATTATTTTAGCAATTGAGTAGATGCTGAATTATATATACATAAATATACATAAATTACCAAATAGTTCAAATTAATCATCATGATCGTAAACTGTTGGTAATTGGAGAGGAATATGAGACAAGATTGCAGTGCTAAAATTTCCATGTTTGAAATTTGTGTGAATTAACTTTTTTCTTTGTGTTTTACAGTAACAAAACTACAATAACATTTTATCCAATTACACACATTACATCTTTAGGATATAACTTTATATTTGGTTGAGTACACGTTGGTCAATAACAAGGGCGCGTAAATAGACGCAGGTAACCTGGAGTACGTGTTTGCATTGAATATAATTTTACACTTAAAATATACATACATCAAACTCAAAGCACAGTACAGGACATAAGTGAAGGAAATTGGGCAGAAATCAGCATTGCTCCGAGGGGGTGCGGGAGCGGCGCGACGTGGCCCGCAACATTCTCCAACAAATTTGCATATACCTGCTTCAAGTAAGCTTTTGTACTATATCTAAAATCTTGTAAACTTGTATGACTAGGGATGTACAAATAATATATTCTGAAAGAAGACCTGTGTCGAATAGTGAAAAGATTCATTGGTTGATAATGACGTTGATAAAAAGGTGACGAAATAATTTTTAAATAAAGTGACAAGTAAAGCATGATATCAATTAATTATGTGAAATTTAAAAGGGGAGTAGTGTTGATTACTTGTTTACACATCGAAGATCCTTAACTTAAATCTAAAAAAAGATAACATCACGCTCGTAATCGCTGAAAAAGAAGGCAGAGGAGAATACTACTCTTTCCCGTCTCACCAGTAACGTTTAGATCCCATTATGGAACTGATGGTGAGCCTATTTCTATCATAAAGGAACTTTAGAACTATTTTAGTAGATACTCTAGTTTATGTTTACCTCTGACAGATTTGAACTCGGTCTTCAATTATATTCTTGTTTTTATTCTGGAGACGCTCTATTTTGGCTCATGCCAAGGATTATTATTTCCTTAACATAAAACAACTTGTTAATATCAAGAAGACTTTACTGACAAGTGTTACAAATAAAATAAACAAAAATAACAATATTTAAGTTAATATAGTTATGATTAGATTTAGTCTACATAATTGCGTGATTGCAAAAGCACACTAGTAAGAGTACACGATGCTTTTTGAGACTTTTAAATGAGAATATTTAAAAAAGGCTGAAAACCACTGATCGAGCAATATCATGAACATTACGTAATTTACATATATGTATAGACTTTAATACTTGATGATATATTACGTTGGTAGCATAAAAACAATGCTATTTTCTTGACTATTACATTAATTCTTATTAATTATCTTATTTCTCGACTTTTCTACAGATGCTATTGAAATTATTTATTGGAATGAATTATTTAAAAATATCAACAGCGTAACAAACAGCAACGAATACTCTCACATAAACAGTTTTATGTTTCAAAGAATATTGCTTGGAATTTGAAAGTCTCGATAAAATCAAAGCATTTTATGCGCTCTCCATGCCTTGAATTTGATTTGACTTTGCTGTTTATGGCGATTTTATTTTATTGTGCCTCTTATCTTTCGGAATGAAACCTATCACAGTGCAATACAAGTATATTATTTTCCGATATATTCCATTCAGACAGTGTACATGTAAAGAGTGATCCAGACTCAATAAAATGGCAATGGACGAAGAGTACGCTTGGTGGCATTATCCCATGAAGCCAGACAGAACATCATCAAAGGCATTTGTTTCTTATATGAATCGAATGTTGTACAGACAGTTGTTATGATTACCAAAACGGTATTTACGGTATTTAAAATGTCGGCAAATATTCACAGGAAAACAACTATAAATGTATTTATTATTAGACATTGCACTATTCACCATTACTATTCGATAGAGTTAGGTCACGCGGGTTAGAATCGGAATCCCACAGGCACGCGTCGTCGTCGGGACTTTATGCTAGAATGTGCTTTCCTACAAAACCGAGCGTGTGCACGATTATTTAACTTATTTTTTCATTAGCCCACAATCACTCACGGGTGCCCGTAACGTTTCATAATTTAAACCTAGGTGAAAAAGGTTTCATCATTCATATTTTAAGATGACCGTCTGTCTAGCCTTAAGTCGCCAGAAGAGGCCACTTCGGCGAAAGAATGAGTGGGAAACCATGAGGCGATAGCGTTTGTTCCGTAAGGATCCCTCAACGCTTTTTTAGAGAGTCCAACTTCGATTAATAATAGTCGACCCATTTGTCATTCCACTGTTGGAATATGGGTCTCCTCTCATATTGAGAGGGTCAAGGCCATAGTCTGCCACG
>DWME01005451.1:0-14865 GCA_018244795.1 Parelbella ahira ahira | reverse complement strand
ACCTAGAAACATCCCAAAAACACATGTATATGTATGTATGTCGGATAAGTTGTAGCCAAGATTAAGTTTTGCAGGACAGGAATTCTAGTTTATTTTTTTTCAATTTCCATCTAAACAAAAGATAAAAATTATTATCACCATCATCAATCCACCATGTCAGAATTTGTCTTGATTTTTTCCTTTTACACGCTGATCCCAGGGACTTTGGGTACAATTTTCACCGACAGACAGGTTGGCTACTCAGTAATGTTTAACTGCAAAAGTGATGGAGTAAATGAAACTATGAATTAATATGAAATCTATGAAATATAAAATCTATAAAATATAAATATGGACACTAAATAATCTTGGTACTACACCCACTGTTAATCACTCGTACTTTTATCAGTTCTAAATAATACCGTACTCATAATATTTCATAAAAGCATGACTAATTAATCATTAAATAATAATAGTTCCCAATAATTTTTATAGAGTTTAATTACTCTAAGTACTTGTGACATAAATTTTGTCACGACATGTGATTTGCAGCCTTCAGGTCTTTATTAGTTCCGAGCACTCCGAAGTCACGGAAGCGAAACGTCACAAGTTGAGAAGTTTATTATGACAAAGTTAGAGATTTGTGTAGGAGCTTACTTTCCCTATTAAACTTTGACATTTACCTGCTTATAACTATCATTAGGAAGTAGAAAGTTAACTTTGTATTGTTGCTTTATGACAACGGCGCGGCGGTAAAATTACCGGCGGAATGCAAATTTGGGCGCAGTGAAATTATTTCAACGTGTAGTGTATATATAGTATAGTACTAGAGAAAGTAAATAATTCCACCTTAGCTCAACGCATTGACGTTATCAAGTCTCGTGAGTGAACTAAATGACAAATCACAAATTCAGTACTGAATTGAAATGGATCATTTTTAAACACCTCCATCTATACTACCTATCTATACTCTATACAGACATATAAAATTGGAGTGTCTGTTTGTAATGTTAAAATAACCGATTTTTACTAAATGCATATTTATGTATACACGGTACATACATACATATACCAAAACGACATTTTTTTGCATTTTTGTCTGTCTGTCTGTTTGTTCCGACTAATCTCTGGAACGGGTGTACAGATTTTGACGGAACTTTCATTGGCAGATAGCTGATGTAATATGGAGTAACTTAGGCTACTTTCATATTATAATTTTAGAATTATAAAATAAAGTAATGTTGCAATGTCCAAGTACTGTACAGTACCGCGCGCAGCTCACGCGCATGCCCCCACTGCGCAATAACTGAACAATAACATTTTTATTAAATTCCACGTGAACGAAGTCGCAGGCATATCTAGTATGATATAAAATAAGTAATTATTTATAGCTCCGATGTTTTAATACATATTTCACGCTAGGTCCCTTACAAGGTAAGCAAAGCATGCCGAATGCCAAATATCTCTATCTTTACAGAGCTGCCGGAAGTTTTCTATCTTCATTGCTTTCTTTATACATTCCTTATTTATCCTTTCATTCATTATATTTTGGTAATTGTGAGATTTTCAATCAAAATTACATAACCATTCATATAATGCTATAATTCATTGATAAGATACAATTTTAAGATACCACACTAAAAGAATTGTTACTTTGGTATTAGTGGTAACGCTTGATTTCTTCCTTACAGGGTTATACAATAGCTCTGAACAATTTCAGTTCAAGAAATTATACCAGGAAAAACGTATCTACATACTTATTGTATCAATTTGTGCTATTAAGAAGTAACACAATGAAAACTGAAATTTCGGAAAATTCGAACCCTCCATTGCTATTTTACTTTTTAAATATTTAAAAGGACGTGGTTAAAATGTTATTATATTTTCTATGTACACGTATTGGTATATTTCAAACATTATAATATTATGTTAGGTTGCCAAGTGGCAAAACGGAATAAAATATAATGGGAGCATAAAACCAATAGCAAAATTGGAGAACGCACTAAATATTTATACGAACGGCGTATTGGACTGGAGTGATTTTGCTGAGAAAAGGCCGATGTACTAGTCATTCAAGGCGTACACGTAATATGAGTAAACGCTTTGTACATTTCACCGGCATGGCTTCCATTTGATATTGGATGGCAATTTATTTATCATACATATTGCGGTGGAGAGGCACCGAATCTCGCAACGCGTCTTTCTTCGAGAACGAAATCAAGAATCGAATACGTGTGGGGAATTTCTGGTAACTTGCCGGTGTCGTTCTATCCAATCGTAGCCATTAGTATTTAGAACATGATATAAAATCTGATTCTTTGTTCTCTTTTTGTGTTACTGTAAATTAGGATGGTTCGAATTAGGTATACGATGATCTAGGACGTCTTGATACGGTAGCACATTATTTACTCTTTGTGCAGGTATAATTATGTGTGTACGTTTAAGTAATTTCGCGTTTGTATGTTCATTTGTTGTTCCTTACCTAATAATTTCTTTTTCATTGATGGTTTGTTATCCATTCTACAACTTTATAACAACCGAAGTTTTGATACAATATCTAGCATTAATTTATCAATATTACTAATTTTGATTGAACAGATCCCAATCTCAATATTTCAGTTGCAAGATTCAAAGTACGAGCAAAATGCATTAGGGGACGCGGAAACAAAATTACAATCGCGAACGGAGCCGCAAGCGAAACTCGAAAATAGAAGCGGAGTGCACGGAATGATAAAAATATTTCAATCATAGAAAAAGTTTTTTTGTCGGAAACATTAAAGTTAAATGGAATATTAAATACGATATACGTATAGCCGTAGAATGAGTCCGTCGTTCAATCTATTAATATGAAACGTTCGTTCGGGGACGGCAGTACAGATTTTATCAGCGCGCCGCTGCCTCCACAATAACTCGTCCAATTCCCACTGCAACATCGATAATATGGTCTCATTTAGAACGATGCAAATGTCTTGGAGCCGGCCACGCTCTGTCGCTCCTGATATTGCGCCTCCATTTCTACCCCCTTTCGATTTCTCCTCGCACTCGCAATTCTCTCCTCACCTCTGTTATCTTCGCTTTAAATCGCCGTCTCGAGAATTTATTAAAAATCATGGTTCATTTTTAATCGAAACTGTTTCGCTTTCCTTTTTGTGTTTTGTTTACAGCGGAACTTATAATCGACATGAGGCCCTGAAATCATTTTTTTAATTATACAGACAATGATAATGATGATCCTATTAATTTAAATTAAATTACGGTATCAAAGGAATCCTCGAACGCTATAATTTTGGAATTTGGCAGGCATAACGCCGACGAAGTTATAAAAACTTCGTTCCACATTTCTAAGAAGAAGTTGTGGGTTTAAGTTGAAATTTATACGGTGAGAGTGTTCGCGGTGTTAAGCAAGAAGGAGAACATGTGAGTTAGCGTCGCATACATCACGCAGGACGTGGCATATCGCGGCGACATGCGACTGCATATGCAAGCCACGGGCACGCCGTCTTGCTTGCTTCCCAGCAAACATCCACAACATATTATAATGCGCAGTAAATACACTGCGATGTTACATATATGTATGTACATACATTCGGTCGCTTTGAGTCCTATTTATTTGCCAAATACTTGGTTATCTCAGTGGATCGCAATATCACTCAATCGCGTTCTGGTACGTGGTATTCCAGTTATCTAACGTCTTACCTATGTTTATATAACTGTCTCTCCTATTGAATATTGGCAGTTCCCGATACCTATTAATATCTGGGTAGTATTTCTAACAGTTATTAGTATTCGAGGCTTTATAGCTATACTGTTCAAACAAATTTAGTAATTTGGCCAACGCGAAAATGAAGTAATTAATTCAACTTAACGATATGTTTGACCCAACATTTCACGTTCTAGCAATAAATGTATGTAATTCATTTGCCATAATGGCAGTTACATGAAGAAACATAGCTGTTGATTTATTCATGGGAGCATTATTGGTATAGAAATTCACCATGCATACCCCTTATAATCAGTAATATTACAATTGATATACATACATATAATAATAAAAAATGTAACTATTTGGCAGAAGATATTTAAGCCACAGTTACGAATATAGAAAAAGCACATCAGGTCCGTAAGGATAGAAAATATTTTGTACTCGGTGTTCTCTGGCTAACTCGTAAGGGTCCTGGTGTTAGTTACAATGTAAAAATAATTATTACATTGCAGAACTATCCTTTGTAGATACAGCGTTCCTACAGTTAGAGCAGCGATACAATGAATATAGAGATACGCACATGTTCTGGTACCTTGCTATGTATTTTCTATTTATCTTAGAAAACTAAAAAATCACTAATTAGTAATCTTGATTTATTAATCACATAATATTCAACGAGCAGAGACATTACATCACCACGTTAGAGCGCGTACGCGAGAGCTAAGTTTTAAGGATCGTTAATAGTTAAATAGCCGTCTAATAAAAGGCCATTACATTACATTATTTCCAAGAGCGCGTGAGAGAGGTTTTTCTAACTTCCCGCGAGTTCAACTTCATTCCTCGTTATGCCGGTTCCCAGCCGCATCATTTCCGCGTTTTCCGTAATGAACCAATCGATCTATTGTGCGTCGGGCGATCTCATGTTATTCAGCTAACGTCGATAAGTACTCAAGATGTTAAGTAAATTAGTTTAAAATTACAACTATTTAGCTTTTAGAGTTCTAGTATATTATTTTAGAATTGCAATTATTTAGCTGTTTTTATACTTCGATTCGGTGATCAATGTCAGTTCGCGCTGGTCAGTTTGATAATAACAAAATGGAGTAGCTATTAGAAATTACTAAATTAAGATATAAAAAGTAGAAGATATTTAAGAACAATGAGAAAATTTAATATTGTATCTATTAAAAGATAACATAAAAAAAATGTACTATAAAGTTTTAGGTAAAATTCTAAATCAAAAGCCGTATTTATCAATATTTTTTCTTTCTCCCAATAATGGAACAATGAATCGAAATAAATTTTTGAATAGAGTAGTTTATCGGCCGGAGAGTGACATAGACTGCTTTTCACCCCGGAATAACGGACGGTTCCTGTGGGATTCAAACTTAGCCTAAATTTTTAACGCCTAAACGAATTTTATACAAGCTCCCTGTCCGCTGAATGTTTTTTGGCGTAGTTAAATAGTATATAGTTCTTTCTTTGGATAATATTTTGGGGAATTTTTATTCTAACTGTCTCGTTGCTCGAGGTTGGCAAAGCGCAACTGTTAATCGAGAAGTCCTGGGTTCGAATCCTGGGACGGACACTATTGAATTTGATATTGGATTAATTATCTGATGTACAGTACTGATACAATAATTCCATAATATCATCATCATTATCGTCATTATCATTATCATCATCAGCCCGTAACCGTCCACTGCAGGGCATACTCCTTTCCCATTGCACGCCACTGAGCTCAATATTCAGCCATTCGCGTCTAATATAACAATAATACAAGAATAGTTATAGTGCCTCAGTTTCATTGTATTATTTCAAGAAACACTTACAGAAGTTGGCTAACATTCCATGAAAAGTTTCTTTGCATTCCTGCTATTCCTTCTTAGTAGTTACTCTCGCGCTTCGTTAAGAAACTAATCGGTCTATTGTACTCCCACTGCGTTGTTAGTTCGTTTGATTGCACGGTTGATAAATAACAATTGATTGTTATTGAATGCGATTGTTATAGATATGAATGTAAAAAAGCAATTTATGTAAAGTCATATTTGACATTTTGTCATATTGCCTAATATTCCGTTCAATGCAGAACATTGCAAAAAAATTGCACTGATTTCTACAAAATAAGGCCAGTCTCAATTAATTATATATTCCAAATAAAAATTTCTTATTATTTCGTGTAGCACCGGATATTGCATTGCTGTTTTATGGAATGCATAATACTAAAAGACATTGGCATAGAGCCGCCGTCGCCGGAACGGCCGGAACACGATGGCAGAAGGCGTTTTGGCGCGCAGTTAGTGATAAAAACTTTTGTAATTACACTCATTTAGGACAAGGAAGCCGTTGACGCGGTGTCGCGCCAAAAATGCTATTATTTTCGCAGCAAGCTTGCTAACTTCTTTAACACTGCGACTGAGAACTGTTACTTTTTATTGCTAAATTAAAATGACTTAAGTACTTGATGAAATGCTTGTACATTAGAGCGTCGATTGGGGTTGCGTCTTAACCCTTACACTCTTAGTTATTTTTGTTCTGTTGGATAAGACTTAAAACGTAACTTCACGCCAGTAATTCCCACAGGGGTAGGCCGACAATATTAAGCGGTCCATGATATTAAGTTACAATTATTATATGTGAGTATTTGAAAATTTTAACCAGTCTGTTCGATAGTTAGATGTTTAGATGGTAATCTAAGGTTGTAAACGAATATATTTTATACACATATAGCAAAAATGATCCAGAAATTGGTAATGCGTTGTTTACATTTGTAATATAAGCGAATAGCTAAATTCGGCGTTTATTTGCTAGGGCTGCACGCGTCATCATCAATAATTGCTGAAACTATTCAATGTAGGTACAGAAAGCTTACCAGTTTTGTCAACCCTTTTATAATATGCTAGCTAATTGGTAATTACGTAGAATTGATCCCCAACCCGGATGACCACTGTTGGGGTTTTGGGCAAAAATCCCCGAGGAAAAGTTTTTAAGCCTTTTCAGTAATTAGACAGGCTGATGATGATGTTGAATTGGAAATTACATTATCGTCGTACTATTATCAAAGTAAGTCACAGCTATATATTTATCTAAAAGTTTTAAAGTTTATTATTATGAGTACCTATCATTTATTCCAACGTGTGCCTTTTGACTTTTTATACAACTTTATCAACATTGAAATCCTTTATATAGCTACCCAAGTGACACTCCTATTTTACTACATAAATAAATAAATTAAGTTTGATTTTTGACATTTGCCTTGGTTCTATGACGATACTCCTAACTACATTTTTCGTTACTTCATATATATGTATATTATTAGTTGGGATAAAAGCTTTAGTTAGTAGGTACCTAGTATGTTATATTATATTCAACTACTTTTAAGTGTGTGAGAAGTAAGAATAGAGGGAGTATAAACCAGAGAAGAATTTAGTAGAATATAGCGTTATCTTAAAAAATATTACGATATCTTCCTTTAATGTAAAGTCATTAAAGTTTTATGTAACTACAATTTTTAAGCTGTTTAAGATTACCACATTACCTGCAATATGTGTTTTGTTTTCTGCGCTGTACATAAAATATATAGTTAATATCGTGAACAACGCACACGGGTAGGTACCAGCTAGTCACAAATAAATATATATTTAGCGCAAATTACGTGTAATCCTTGTATAGGAAAGTGATTTGTTAATAAAAAGCAGCGAGCGCCGCAAAATAACGGCAACATTAATAACAATTTCTAAATAATTTGTTCCGTAAAATTATAATCCTCGTCCGGACATAGGGAGCCGTGTCAGGCGGTGACAGGAACGAGTCGGCGGGGCCGCTCGTAAAAACTTTCCTAATTATACACATTTTGTTGCTAAGAACCTCCACTCGCGGCACATTATATTTTCTAGTTCACTCTGCGGATTTTGTGTTCACCGGGCCACGTGGTAGCGCTTCCCGTTCGTTACTTGAAGAATTTCTTCATTAATATTGAAAGAAACAAAACTGTTATTTTGTTCTCTTTGCTTTCATCTTTATCATTGATTTTTTATTTTCAATTTTTTCATTGATCGAGATATTTGGCACCTCGTGTTCTTTGTCAATCCCGTAAGGGACTGCAGGTGAACATATGTATGTATTGAATTTTTACTTGTTCTATTACTATTGCCTCGTAAGGATTTGTAGGGGGTAGTTAGAGACCACCGAGTACCATATATCTCTGATCTTATAAGACCTGATATTATGCTACTCAAATTACGATTCAAGCTTTATCAAATTAAGAAAAATACACAAAACGCGATGTAAGAATCTCAACTAGAAATAAATTAAAATCTAATTCTTTAACCTTTAAAGTCAGTTTTGATCTCTAAGCTGAATAAAATTATCTTAAATAGAAATATCTATGTAATATATTACTTGACGATTGCAAGTGAATTTTTTTAATACCTACGAAATTTAATAATACTCTTCAAACAGTTCTGTAAATTGAAAATCAAAAAAGATGTTGTTGTCACTGCACCAATTTACACATATTTAACAGAGATTTTTTAAGATTCACGGAATAATGATCTAATGAAAACAATTAATTCAATTATAAAATTAATTTCCATTAGAACGTTAATTGCTCAGACACATTGGATCTTGCGATGTGTATAGAATCAACATTTACACATTATGTTCGCAATTTTAATTGTTAACTGTACAGTTATAGCATTATAATTGTGCTCGTAACACATCATACTGTCCGTTACAGAAACATTAATGCAATAATTAATTAAGCTTAATTAATTATACAGCGTGAACTGTTGAGCGTACTTGTGCTATTAGATTGATTCTGCCATAATGACGGCAATTTCGTTTGAACGGCATTCGTTTATAAACACGGTTACGGAGCTGTTAAGAGGAACATACTCTAACTGATTGCATCGTTCATTGAAGTCGTTCGCGGAGCGAGCGCGCCTACAATTTATACTCAAATAAACCGTTACTCATGTTACGGGGGGAGATTTTAAAACGTCGTTTTTAAGATGAATTATTTACCAGCCTGGACCGCTCATGATGAGTCATTATAACTGCGTCAATATATTAAATGCATCTATTTTTATGGCGTTAAACCCCAACCCCCCATCCCCTGCCCGGATCGATTAAACACATTACCCGCGCGATATCGTATTTCACTGCATTAATTTAACAGGGCGTCAACTCGCTTAGTTAGAATTTCCCAACATATTGTAACACGTATAACTCAGGGGAAAGTTCACAAATAGATGTATTTATAACATTGTTGCGAACTCCACGCGATTAAGTAGGAAATATGACGAGGCTGGATGCTTCTCGGTCGACTAATAATTACAATAATTGCAAAACTTTCGCACTACGGCCTCAACCGCACTGCTTTACGGCCATTTGTTTATATTAATGCCGACCGCGTGAATAATTAACTTTGTGTCTGCTATTTTTCTGTGCAATGTTTTCAAGAAAATTAAATAGAATCACGGCAGCCCGAGTATTTACATGTATAATATTGCACCTGTAACAAACTGGATGGACTCACGTAGTTAAATATTTTTTAGTTCTGCTCTTTTCGAGAGATTACTACCTGGAAACTTGTTATTGAAATCGATAGAAAGAAAACAAAACACAGAAAATACTATGGGAAAAATCTTCGTAAAAAGAGTTTCATACAAAATAGAAGAATAGTCCTAGATTGTAGCCACGCCGATTTTAGTACCTACTGTTGATATGCGCAACCAATGTTGCATCAGCGACATCTAGCGCTCAAACATCTCATTGTACATACCGTTAGTAAGACACATGAATATTATATTAAAAGTTCCAAAGATCAATTAACAAGTTAATATACAGCTGCTCAGGTGACTTAGCAGACAAGCGTTAATGAAATTGAGATCACAAATAGGTACCATATTTTTTGTACTTAGTTCATTTACCAATTGCATAGATATTATTTACGAACCCTTAGATGGAAATAAGTGAAAGAAATAATAGAATTAATTTTTAGTGTCTACTCCAAACTTGTCCATTTACTTAGGAATTAGAATTTTTAAAGTAATTTGTATTTAAAAAGATTTTACGCCTCATTTATAGTGTCACAGAGAATGTTCATATTATCTGTATAAAAGTAAATTTATTTTAATTATTATTTTCATTAAAAAAACGCACATAAGGGAAAGATTGTTAGTGAAAATACACATTTTATATATTAGAACGGCAGCTAAGTGAGCGAGGGCACAGTCGCTGATCATCAAAACTGCGAAAACAAAAACCGCCATTTTTTCCCTTTAATTAATCACCGGGAGATGATTAATCAACATGGCCGCGGGCGCATTTAAAGCAGACTTTAATGATCCGTTTGTCGGATAGTATTCCATCGGCACGTGCCCGGGACGGGTTTAAGCGGTTGTTTTACGATAATTTACGCCTTTGATGATTTTTTAGTGCCGCCTCGTAGCAATTACACGGCGAGAGCTTCTAACTTCTCACGCCACTCTTTACACTGGAATAAAATGAGTGATGGTGTTCGTGTATATAACAATAAAGTAAGCTTTCAAAATGAATTACAAAATTTTTTTCTTCTGCTCTTATTTTTGATATATTTTTTTAATTACAGATATTGCATGTATTCTACGGATATTGTCTTTATTATTGTATACGAATAGCGCACAACTAACATGTGTAATTTTCGTTATCTCTATGTCTAATTAAATAAGCCCAACATTATATATGAGACCAGAGCATGATATATTCGTAACAGTTATTGGAAAGTTTTGTGTCTCAACACATCTGTTAACGCGGGATAGATGCCAGAACACAACAATGCAAGCCGTACTGAGGGTCGCAGATATGTATACATAGATTGGTTTGTAATGTTTGCAAAATCAACCCTTTTGGAACCCTTCGACTAATACTTGCATGGGATAAATTAATAAATAAATGTCTTGGGACATTTTGGTATAGCTATCCCAAACTAGGCAGAGCCAGTGCTGTGAACCAGAGGGCTGACAAACAAATATACGCATATATTGTAAATATGTAGTTATAAAGAAACGTAATTACCGACCAGACAAAAAATAAATACATAGGTCCTTGTGCGCATCGCACAAATATTTTTGTTCTGGATGGAAATCGAATCCCCGAACTCAGACTCTGCAATCAGCTTTACTAATCAGTAGACTAAAGAGCCAGACAAGTTAGAAATCTGTATTCTGTTTGAAGTTTCAAAGCATAAAACTTTACAGTACTTCACGTGAAATATAAGCAGCATTTACATGTCTTCCCAACCCATCATCCGTATACCGCATTATATATCTGTTTTGTTACACACTTTAGAATACAAAAGTGCTTAAAGATTTTCTCCCAACAGTTCTTTATATAAGTACATTTTTATGTAAGTAACACCGATCTCGGTACAAGTTTTCAGCGAGTTTCCGAGCCCAAGTGTAAGCTTCTTAGTTGCATGCAGGCACTGGATTTTTCTTTGTGAAATATCAAAGCTTTCATCGATAACTTGTCCGTTTTGTTGAATACACTGCGAATACGATATCATGCGATACAACTTATAAATAAATTTGAATACACAATGAATATCTTTCGAAATGATATGACATCCGTGAATATTGTATATTCTGTGATATAATATTGTTTATTTGGAGTTTTAAAATTAAAATCTGTTTTACGGTAAATCGGAGTATGTATGTATGTACAAGTACATATACAATAGCCTCCTGGAAATTGTGAGTACTTACATTTTTCTAAAAAAAAATTAGTACAGTACAACTTACAAAGGATCACCGGAAACATGAAGATCGAAAGTTACCTGAAAATAACAAAACAATACTTAGTAAGAAAATAGGCATGTGATACACAGGTACTGCATAACACCGTTCAAAGTTGAGTGATGAAAGAAAAACATGGGGGGAGGATTGCGCTTTTATTGAAACCAATCTCACCACTTGGCCCGACTGCTGCGCCCCGGGTTGAATGCACGTAATTGCTTCGTCATTCAGATGATCGCAGCTTTACCCGCTTGTCTTGTTGACTGTACTTGTAGGCACTCGTTTTGTACACGCGGCCTCAAGGCACTGTTAATGTACAGGCGGTGCGAAAAGCGATGTAAATTAAACGTACATACATACATAAGGAAAGCAAACTTTATATCAACCTATTAACTATAGAAGGGCTATATTAAAACCTTAATAAAAATGAACTTTTAGCGGCTATTTAAGTACGTACTACAGAGAAGACATATATTGTGTGAGTACCAAACGAAATCTTTTCCTGTTCGTTTGACTAGTCATGGATCAATTTAGTACTATTCTAGAACGTTTTTTTACAGTTTGACTTGTTGAAATTAGACGATGAATTTGTAAGTGGCACCACCTCGCTAACGCTGCCCGCTGTCACGCTAACTGAGGGTTTACCTCGTCTGACACAAACCATTGTCTAGGGAGTTTCGCCGGCGCTTTTATGACGGCAACAAGTTTCACCATTCGATGTGAACAAAACCCCTTTTTTGTGTCATATTTTTTTTCTCTACGTCACAACGAAAACTCCACACAAAATAATGCCTAATTCCCATTGACTAGAAGCTTTTTCATACACGACAAATGATTTCCCCGGCCGTTATTTGCATACAAAACAGCACTCGAAAACCGAGTGGGTAATTATTCTAAAAATATTTCCTCATGTTTCGTGATGAAAGAAATAAAAAAATGAAAATTGAAACTGGTGGAAAAATTTTAATATCTTAATTAACTGGCGACGTTGTTGGCCCCGAATTTCTTATTTTGATGAGGCACCCCGACACCTACGAGTACTTTGTTCGTCAAAGAATGTTCGTTTCATAGCCGGCCCATTGGATTTTTCTTTGATATTATCAACATTTATTAACTTTGCATACACGGATGGTGGTGTGGAACACATATTTGGTTCAATTTTCCCACGCACGTCGGGCTATATCATAAATATGATTTATAAAAGCCCGCCTTTACAAACATAAATTTCGAGGCAAAGAAATCCGATTAGGTGTTCGTAACTTTTACATTACACGAAATACTTACCCGTTTCACAATATTAAAATATAAATAATAAACTACCGACTACATGGCATGGCTGATGTTTTCAGATTACTTAGAGAAAACTTATAGTTTATATTTGCATACGTATCCAATTGCAATCGCATACGTATCCATGGTCCTTAGAGAAGATTTCTCATATTTTATAACAAGTACATATATATTATACAAAGTCTTTGAAAATCTCTTTAGCCGTTTGAATACGGATCGTTCTTACACACGGATTTCACGACAGTAGTATAATTTTAAAAAAGTTCGCTTGTGAATAAGTAAGCTATAGATGCCAATAGCGTGAATTTGATGATCATGGATACCTTTAAAAGAACATGTTGTAACATAATCGGAAAAGGACCCTTAGTCCCTCCGCCTTATTTTCATTTTGAAAATCACAAGAAAGTGAACGCTGAGGGGGAAAAAAGACAAAATGAAAGGAGAGTCTGTGTTTTAATGGGTTAATTAGCCGACGATCCACCGGTTGGAGTTTTAATTAAAATGAAAAATTTTCGTGACTAGACTGAGAATTAATTGCCTTTCATGGAACTATTCAGGTGAGAAGAGAGTAAATACACCGGCGACCAGCCGCCACTGGACGTTATTTTAATAACTATCCGTGGGATAATCTAGTGAACAATTCATTTAATTTTCGCAAGCTCACTCGGAATAACGTGGGTGTAACGTATTAATGAGATTATGGGACCGTATCACACTGTAGCGGTAAGAGCCCCTTAGGACCACGAGCGCGATTTTACAACGAATACCGTTGGTAAAATGGTATTATAGCTGAATTAATTTTACACTGCGAATAGCGAATATACTTGCACTTTTATGTTTATTCGTGTTTTAAAGTTTTATTTATTAATATTAAACTTATAACGCTTTCATTGTATTCTAAAACTGTATAAACAACTAACTTCAACTAATTAGTTGCAGGTAGTTTTTACACACCTTATAAACATTAAGGCGAATTCCATAATGTTCAATTTTCTTGATTGATATTTGATATCCAAAGCCTATTCGATCAAGAGAGAGAAGCGTTCAAGCTTTCCAGCCATGATGTTCAGAATCTAAGGCTGCATTTTATACTACCAAGATATCACTACTTATATACTACTACGTCTCTTATCTCTTACAATGCCTTTCAAAATAGGACAAAATATTTTAAACACCGTTGTACCAAAAATAGTGCAGCAGGTAACCCGTCCACCAATAAACCACATAAAGATTTTAAAATTCCATCGATCTTGTAAATTTCAGTAATATAATTCTGTTTATTAATATTGTTCAAATTATTTCCTATATTGAAAACTTATTGCGGCGGTCATTTGTTACGGCACGCCATAACACAGTAAAACCGTGCCTCAATAAATCATGAAGCGATTTAAAAATAAATATCTAACTAATGTATATTCATCTGGAGCATAAATAAACGGGTTGTACACAAAATTCATCCACGGACATAAATCGTGGCCAGTCGTCTTACCTACGTTAACAAATTGCATTCTTAAGTCGATGTACACTATGCAAATTTTGAATTTAAATTACAAACAGTGGTTGCATCAAGAATGGTCGCGTGTCACGTGTCGTGTGGCGTTTTAAAAACAATGTTGTGCTGTTATTTAAAAAAGAAATAGCAGAAGTATAAAAAAGGAACTGAGTTATCTGTACATTGATACTTTGCATTGTGGCTATTTAATGGTAATTGCATTAAACCGATCGCATTTATTTACGTTAATGATTCAACGATATACAGCCTGAATAGGAAAATCGATTGGTAGTCTCCATTTGAAACGCGTAGCAAACTTATCATGTTGCTTGTTCTATCCGATGTCGTTTTACTGAGAATTTGTAACATATTCAACTATTCTCTTTCATAACTTTGTGAGGAATAAATTGTGTTTTGTAGAATATATGAGATATAATCAAATCTGATTCGATAAATTCGAGATTTTCGGATTTTTGTGGCGTAGTTGAATATGCATGGTAAAAAGAATAACATCAGGACATGTTATCACAATAGTTTTCTTTTGTTAGTTAATGTATAATAAAATACATAATAATAATCGACCCATTTGTCATTCCACTGTTGGAATATGGGTCTTCTCTCAT